>APFE031399428.1:0-13724 GCA_000404065.3 Pinus taeda
TGCGCTGGTAGCCAAGCACGTAAAAGACCATAATCGAAATTTTAGCAGCATGGTAGCTGTGGGCAGTAAATCCAAGGAGATGGTTTGTTGGATTCGGTCCATGAGCAGTCCCTAGGTGTTAACACACCTCCTAAAACTCAGGACCTTGCCACACAATTCTCCTCGTGCTGAAAACAGAGCCGTGCCACCGCTTAACTCCTTGTGTTGACCACTGTTTGACCGGCTCTGATTGCGAGCTTCTGTGGATGATTTGGCTGAACCAAGGGGACACGTTCCATGTCCACATCCTTTATAGCTTTCCTATGTGGCTGAGTTCTTCAATAGACACCTGTAGCATATAGTTTAACAAAAAGGCTACGGAAACTGATTCTGGCTGTGGAAAGTGACAGATTCCACAGTTGGTTTAACAAAAATCTAAACCAAACAGCAGTCACAAAACATAGTTAGGAAACTATTTATATACTCATTTTAAACTATTATGCAATGATTTGATAGCTTAGAGGTTTAGGTAACTGGAGAAAAAGGCTAAAAAGGTATGTTGGGAAGGTGTAAGTTTGGGACTCGACAGAGACTAATAGGACCACTCATCGCAACAGTTCCTCGCAAAGTGAAAGCAGGTGGTAGGCCAAGAAGATGATGACTATGGAAGAGAGAAACTATGGCTCATCATGCAAAAGTAGGTTGATAAAAAATGGCAATCACAAGGGATAAAAGTGGTGGAATCCTCCCAGGGTATAGCCAGAAATGAGATGAAGAAGAGGACATATGGCTTAGATTCTAGGTCATGGTGGGTCAGAAGGAGGAATTCCAAAAAGGAATAAAAAATGACTGCATGGACACCAACTCGAAAAAAAGAAGCTAACTAGGGTATTCATGAGAAGGTAAGCTCTACTGCTAAGTGACGACATGCATAAAAGAAAGTGGCTAAAGTCACAACTTGAAGGGGTCAGACCGAAGGCATAAATATGGCACTGATGGTCAATATGCAATGGTGACAGTGATATATGGCCTAACCTTATATGCCAAGTTCAAGAGAAATGCACCTATCATCAAATGGATGTCACAATAAAAATGCCACCCTATCCTGTAAAAACCATCTAGAAAGACTAGAACCATGGTAATGAAAGAAATGAACATGGATGAGGTAAAAACAAGACCATATATTTTGATTTTTTGGATTTTATAGTTTCTTTTTTTTTTGCAATAAATAAGGCATGACAAATACTCGCATCACACACCAAACAAAATTAGATAAATCATCACACTCCTATGTATAGTATGTACAAGTGCAACACAATCCAGTATGTCATGCTAATGTGTGCCCACATCCGAGCACAGGCCAAGGGTTTCTATATGCGAACTCATGGAGGGTAAAGGTAGCATATGGTTCACCAATGTGGGGCCATGCCAAAAGAAGTCAAATTGCCCAATCCAGAAAGGTTGACCATGGTAGGGACATTTTAACATAGTCGTACTCTCAAGATTAACTTGAGGACATAAGGGAGGATCAAGACATAAATGGGGTATAAGATGCTCATCAACAGGTGGAGAGGGAAATTCATTAGCAAGTTCGGCATGAGAAACCCAAGAATTGACTCAGTCCATGGGTAAAAATTCTAAGGAAGTCTAAGGAGATGCTCCCTTGGTCGATTCAAGATTTAATATTCTAAGCTCCATGTGTTCCAAATCAGGGAGACTAGAGGCAGAAAGAGGCATAACCTCCCTATTATGATCAATGGGTAGATCCATGACCTCTAACTTGACTAACTGTGGAGGCTTGTCATCAAGGGAGTCATGTTGAACAAGTGGAGGGGCGACTCATGTGGGCAAAAGAACCTGATCATATTCCATATTGGGATGGAGTTTCTAACAAGTGTTAGGAGGTATTGACGGGACTACTAAAGAGGAAATCTCTTCCACAAGAGGTGGCAGAGGATGCTCACTAGCTTGATCAAATTCTATAATAACAGGTGACACCACCCAAGGATCAGGAGGTTGATGGGGTCCACAGGTGCCGAAAGAGATCATATGCATAGAGGTGGTAGAAGTAGAAAGAGTGTTGGGTAATGGTAATTGAGGAAATACTCCCATAAGAGACAAGATTTTGAACAACCTTGCACGAATACTCTATAATTGATTAGGGTGATCTCCCACAAGTGGTACAAAATTTCCTGTAGTGGATATCTCAACAGTTGGCACGCGAAATTCAAGTTGATCGATAGTGACAATATTTCCTTCATGAGGAAATTAAATCAGATGTAAAATAGATGAGATGATTGTGGTCATTGCGTAAACAACCAACTACAGCCAAGGAGGAGTGTGTTTTAATCTAATGTGGCATTAACAACCTCAACATCAACATTGACAATTTCCTCCCCAACTTGATGGAAAAATTTACAAAGTTGTTTCCATCAAAAGCTATGAGAGTTCTGATAGACGTGGCGAGTACTGGTGAGCCTAGAGCTTTCTAGCAGGATACAGACATAACACACATGGAAGAGAGCTCATCCACCAAAGTGCGATGGATATTGCGATGGTAAAAATGTACAATGATATTGAAAGAAATCTGATGGGAAAGACGAGCAATGACTTTATCAGCGTTAAAATCAGTGACATCAGAGTCAGATGGGTCAACTCCACCAATGGTAAACAACAAGGCTTTACATTACCGAGGACAGGTGTGCAATACCTCCAAGGAAGACATGGGACAAGGAGCCTGGGCTAGATATTCGACAATACTATAATGTTGAGAAACCCTAGCAAAAGGATTGTGTCTCATCTTCCAAAGAACACCCTTGGGGGGTGATAGAGAGGTTCCACAGGCTTATCGAAATTGAGAGGTCCAGTGGAGGGAGGTGGAGCTAATGAGTCCTTAGAGGGAGAGCTCAACTCAAGAACATCATAAGATTTATCTCACGGAGTCATGTTGACATCTTCCTTGCACATGAAGACGGATGAATTGTGAGAAGGATGGGAAGATGACCCCTTATTTCCCCCTTGTAAAGATCGAGGAGGTTAAGAAACCATCTTTTGCTAGGGTTATGCAGGGAATGGATCAGTGAAAACGACAGGTTGTTGAGTAGATGGTGGTGAAGGAAGCCTATAGACTTCCTCCATTCGGGGGAATTTGTGACTAAGGTAGTCATCTTCACAAATTTTATAGGGGAACTTGAATTTACGGCGATGTTCACTAGTGACCCTTACCTGACTCTAAGGGTTGGGTTGAGACTTCGGAGAATTTTAATTTTTTTGTTTATTTCATTTATTATTCTTTCTTGTTCTTCAGTTGAGTAGACTTCACCATGAGAACATCGATGGATAACTCAGGAGGGGCTATTTTAACAGAGCCAGACACACTTTTTTGGGCTTGAGATGTAACAATCAATTTCCCAAGTTGGTTAGCAAGTTGGTTCATAGAATTGGAAATAGACCCTATCACGCCATCGACATGTGGGCCACGAGCAAGTTTTGGAGGGTCAATGGAAGGCTTAGGGGAATTAGGCAATACTTTGTAAAGCATACTAGACAGTGAATAGATGAGATCCAACTATTGGGTAGCTAAAATAGCTTGTTCCTCACTAACAACTCGAAACATAGACACATCCTTGGAAATATGAGGTTAGAGAGATTGAATGAACCATTTATGTAAGATCTCATCATGTAACTCGATTCTTACTAACCACTTGTGATGATGCCACTCATGAATATGATCAGAGATTAACGTGGCATTTTATTTCTTGAAATTAGACAAGAGGTCAAAGTGGATATCATACCAAGTGGGTAATTGGAAATGTGTCAAGAAATTTTTAGAAAGTGAGGCAAACTCACTGTAGGATGCGATATCTAACTTGATGTACCACTTTATGACATCCCTAGTCAACGTACATTGGAATAAGAGAAGTTTAACATAATCATCCACCAAATAATTGGATGAACACCACAAATGATAAGTGGTAATATGTGTGGATGGATTATCCCCAGGTTTTCCTTCAAACTTTCGAATATTGGATGGTAATTTAGTGGGCATTGGTGGCCATCAAGGATCATGACGAATGTGGTCATTAGGAAGGTTGGCCAAATCAATAAATTGATAGAAGATAAAAAATGATTTTGAAGCTAACTAAATGGGTGATATGCAGGAGAGGCCCCTGACCAACCATTTGGTCCCCCCATATAAGGAGTGGAGTGATGCACTTACAGGTGAAGAAAAGGGTTCACCTCGACATAGGACTCTTGTGGGGTAGCATGACTAGTAAATGGATGTTTCCTTGAGTATCACCAGAGAGGAAAGGACTCCCAAAAGCATGGTTGTTGATGGGGTTGTACCCTAGGATAGATGAAGGACCACTCTATGCAGTAGGACCGACATAAATAGTATAACCCATGTGAAAAACGGTACTGGAAGTAGGGTTTCCCCTAGATAAACTAGCCCCTCCAGTAAAAGTACTGGTAGACAGAACCCCTCCAAAAAGTGAACTGTATGGCTTGTGACATACTAGAAGTGGAATTTCCCCCAAGATGACTATGGAAAACTGGTGATGCTCCCCACATATTAATAGTAGTAACCATGCCTAACTAGGGGACACGAATAGTTCATTGGGAAGAATGCATTGCAAAGATTCCTAAACCTACTGGTTGACTAGCTTGAGGTGCCATGGTTAGCATAGGAGATGGTGTGGGCATGGAAACATTCGATAAATTTATGGGAGTCATAGAAGAAACTAGTGGAATGCCCCAACAAGAAGTAAGAGGTGTGGATGGAAGAGTAGGTATAGCCATGCTAAGAGGTGGCAATGATGTCATGGCAGCTGTAAGGATATCTCAGACTCCACCATAGTGTAGAGTATGAACAAATGCACGTAAGTCTAGGTGGGTGTGGAACTTTCAGGATTTAGTTCAAGTAACTCTGGTCTTAAAGGATCAGTCAACGATGGATTCGCAGGGGCATCAGAGTCATCTATTAAAGTCTCGATAGAAATCAAGTCACTATCCAAATTACTAGGTATAGATTCCAATACAATGTGTTGGTCTATGTCTTGAGCACTGATGGGTACTCTCCATGCAATGGTAACAAGTCTACCTCATTCAGGAGGTAAACCGTGAATACGACGTGATTGTCGGTGAACAAATTTAGTCAAGGTGATAACTTATAATTTAAATACAATTATGTTAGTACAAACACCCTAAGTCCAAAATGACTGACTCAGATCAAACAACACATGTTATAAATGTCTTAAAAGATAGCACATGTAAGCCAAAATACAAAGAATCTAGTGGTGGAATAATTATACTAGCGACCTACTTCCCAACCATTTTATCTGTGAACTCGGTGAAAGTGCACTTATTAGAAGTGGGGAACCCTCCGAGAGGACTAAGAGAGTATGAATAATATTTTCCCTAGGTACAAAGAAGATGAACACAACCTTGCACCTACGTATGATCCCTAAGAACATAGGCCACGGTAGTCACCATGTATAATAACATGACCTGGGAGGATAGTCACAAGACAATCCACACGCAAGGGTAGGAAACTTAACCCCAAAAAGGAGCTCAGATTGAAACCCCCTTGAAATCTGCCTCCCAAGTGGTCCCCAGGTGATAATGACATCATTTTTATGTGTGGATATTCGGCTATATCGCACCACCCAAAAGTAAGTGAAAAGGGTTGTGTCAGTTTGCCTAGCCCAAGTGTGACCTCATGCTTAATCCTCTTGTGAGAAGGGTTTCCTAGACCACACTACTGCGAATGGATTTAACTCCCTACCGCAAGCTACTAAGTTTATTTTGAAGTCTTGGAGTAGCTAAATCACACTCTTATCCCTAAGACCCTAGCCTAATCTAGTGTGTGTGTATTACTAGTGAAAGTAAAAGACAAGTCTAGTTAATTTTGTTATCACAGTGATTTTAGCCGATGTTGTTCACACAAGTGGGATGTGGCATGAAACTGAGATGGTGTGAATGAGTCTTATTTAGTCACCCTAATGCAACTATATGTAATTTTCAATTTTAAATTCGATGAATGCTAACTATAGGATGGTAAGAGCCTTCTAACACACTAATAGTTATTTTTATGCACCTCTTCACTAAATCTTCCAAAATGAAAATTATCCCAAATTTTGTGAATTAATGACCTAAAACAAACCAAGAAGGAAAACCAAAACAATCGAAAAGAAACCAAAGAAAAAGAATCCCAAGAAATAACTTAAAGCACTCCAAAAGTGTCACAGCTAGGAAAACAAATCTCAATCAAAGAAATACACTCAAAGCAATCAAATCAAAAGCCAAAAGAAAAAGAAAGAAAGCAATGTCAATAATCTAGGGTTGTAGTACAATGGCTCAACAAAGGCTAATGTTCTATAAAGGTCAAAACTAGACCCTAGAGATAGGAAGGTCTAAACAAGATCAAATGAGAGTGATACAAAGCAATGAAAACACACTCAAAAGAACTTTCCTAGATGATAATTGCACAAGCAATCACAACACCACCCAATGTGACGAAAACAAACAAGAGAGAGAATAGGTAACTTAAAAGAAAGCGACCAAACCACAAAAAGGAAACAAAAAACCAAAGTGGGATATCAAATAGATCTAAGTAGTCACCAAAAGTAGCTAAACAGATCAGAAACAAAGATCTAGAGATGAGAACACTAGTCCTCAACCAAAGCACATAAAGAATTCTACAAGAGAAACCTTGAAGAACATAAGAAATGTATGATCCCAACCAATAAATAAGAAAATGACTTAGATCTGATAGAGATTAGCACTTATCAGCAAAAAAAACAAATAGATCCAATAAATAGTAGCAGCTTTTGAAGAAAAACGCCTGGAAAATCAAGCAAATAAGCTGAAAGAAAACCCAAAATTAAGAAAAATGGATAGAAAAATAGACTGATTTTTCAATCAGCCATATCTTCCTCATACGGGCTCCATTTCAGTTGTTTTTAAGTTTTTTTCGAGGTAAAAAATCAAGAGGATTACAAATATGTATTTATTTTTACTTAATTATGTATAGAAAATAACATAAACGAATGGAAAAAATATTTGTGCATGAGGGTGGAAGAATAACCAACTGCCCAATTTTCAATTGGTCATAACTTCCTCATACAGTGCCTGTTTTCAGTGATGTTTTTTTTTGGGGGGGGCTAGAAATCTGAGCAGAATATAGATTTGTGGTTATTTAAATCAAATTTTGTATAGAAAAGTCTAGAATTCAATTTTAATTCCTGTATTTGTTCTTCTCTCATACAAAAAGGAAAAGTAAAACTCCAAATCTAAGATCAGCTCAAATCTAAAGCAAGTAAAATCAATGGAGATTAAAAATGACTCCAAAAAACTACATAGAACTTAATGGGAATAAGACGAAACCAAAAAACATAAATAAGAAGAGGTGATCTCAAACAAATAGGGCAAACTAAAAATCCTCTCATTGAAAGCACCAATTTTGTTTCATTTAATTATGCAAGGAGCTATTCCTCCATGATCTCATGCCCAATTGAGATCAGTAGATAAAAAAAATAATGACTAAGACAATTTAATACCCAATCCTTATGGCCATGCATGGAACTTCAATGCAATTTCAAATGCTACAAAGTATGAGAAAGTACCTTGCCTCCTGGCAGGTTGGTGAAGGATTTTGGGCTTGATGTATAATCCTTGCACTCCAATCAAGCAATCTCTTACATCCACTCATGGTCCAAATTCTGCACACAAACACAACCAAACAAAGACGACAAGTGATCTTCCCGAGAATATCATCACCTCAAAACATATAGAAATCACACATATAGATTACTACAAAATTGACATAAGAGGAAGGGACTTATATTTTTATTAACCATATAAATGATAGTACATTAATATACCTTTAACAAATAAGATCCTCTCCTCCAACTTGTAGTATGTTCTCCTCTCCAAAGATAGTAGAGCTCTCGCTCTATAGTTCGGATACTCTCTCTCTTTTCCCTTTCCTCTTGGTGATATTATAAAGGCTCGTTTTATCCTCCAAGAGAATGTATCTAGACACCTAGGGGCTTGAAAAGTTAAGAAACTTCTACAATAATGGACCCCTAGCCAACTCATACACAAGTGGGTCAAGTTGATCTCTTTGGGAATGGAAAACTCTAGAAACCTTTTTCAAAATTATGAGTTTTTCTTAATTATCTCAATTATGAAATAAATATTATCTCACAATTATAATATTTTGGTGAAATAATTATCGAAAATAACTCAATCGAGTAATTCCACCCTTTTATCATGGGATAAATCTCACATAAGTAAAAGAAAGGGTGAAAAGGGATGCATTTTAACCAACAACTAAGATAAGTTGATATTGGGATTCTCTCACTATAATGGAGTGGCAAATAGGGCTATAATAATAATCTTTTATTTTTTTGTGGGGTAAACACCTACGGTGATTTGAATCTTAAATGTCACATTTTACATAATATTTTATAACATAGCTATTTCTTTTTGAGTTACCTCCGTGTAAGCTCACAATATTTCTAATATTTCCTTAATTTAAAATATATAATATTATTTTATTATAATTTCTCATAATTAGAAATTATAAAACATGCATTAATTTTATTTTATTTTAATATTTAAAAAAAAATATAAATCACATAAAGAAGGGGTATATATTTGTAGCTTCATAATATGAATTAAAAAACAACAGACATTTGAAATTCCCTGTGGCTAGTGATTCTTTTAATTTAAAGTATATAATATATGTGAAGGGTATCGATTTGTAGCTTATCACATACAAATTACAAACAACATCCTTTTGAAATTCCTATGGGCTCATAACCTTTCTAGTGATTCTTTTAAAGAAAATATATATATATATATATGTATGTATAGTTAGCCTAGAGGACCTATAGACCTGCTAATAAACCTATCAGACCTGCTAGTAAAACCTCTGGGGACCTACAGTCTGTCCAGCTCCCCGTAGGCAACCGAGATTTCTCCTGGGGGATACACAAGATTTGAACCCAAGACTTCCGTTTGGTGAGACTCCATTTTTCCGGTCATTGCCAATTGCGCTACCCCGAGTGGACAATTTAAATTATATAATATTATTTTATATTAATTCATCATATTTAGAAATTATGAAGCATGTTGTATTATTATTGTTTTTATAAATTAGAAATCACATACAAAAGGGATATTGATTGGGAGTTTCATAATATGAATTACGAAACAACATCCATTTGAAAGCATTGTATTCAAAATCAAAATTTTCTATTTAAAACTACTAAGAGGAAAGAGTATCTTATATAGAATTAAACGAGCATCAAATATCAATATCTAATCGAAGTAAATGATGGAATATATAGAAGTAAATATTTAGCATCTTATGAATTGTGCATAGGTTTCAAATGGATACACTAACTAGTTCATGTGACACCAGTAAGTGTAAATACTTAGAGTTCTAACTTGGGCCATATTGTTACAATCCAATCATGATACCAAATTCAAAATCAACATGCATATATAGCATGATAAACATGTACATGTAAGTTTTTATATCAATATATCACATTTCATGAGATAAAATCGAAATAATCAAGTGTGAAACTCACTGTATGTTAGGAAGTAGGTCATTGTCACCTCACCAATCATCCCCTTGTTTGTGACCATCTCTACTCAAACTCATGAACAATTCTCCCTTGTAAATCTTAGGGATATAATGGTCCATTCAAATCAAGTCAAAATCTACCAAAAGCTTCTACTTCAAATACCACCAGTCAAAGATTATGTCCTTATAATTTAAGGTGGAATATACAATTACTAGGGTTGCTTTGATAATATCAAGGATTGAGTTCAAGGGGAAAATTTTGCAAACAAATACAACCAATTAATGACTAGGAGAGTAAAACTTAGACAAGATAATTTGAATTTTTTACAATGGAAAAAGGAAATGGAGGATATCAGATCAATGCCTTAGCTTGCCAATATATTTTTTGGGGGCATATGGAGTCAAGGAGTAACAAATTGGAGAGAAAACATATGAATGTGGGTTAAAAGGACCAAGGGATACCAAATTATCTCACTTAAACCTCCAACACTAATGTACTTCAATATTCAAAGATGGTACAAAGGAGCAATCTTAGCTCAGGTCAACTCAAAAGAGTTTGATAAGAGGTCTAAATAAGTCTAGAGTGGATTTAGCCTCAATGACAATGAAAATCTAACTCGTGTACCATAGAGGCTTGGACTATGCACCTTATAATTATAATGGATAAATAAGGTTAGGAGCTTAACCTAGATCACCTTAGGAAAGCTTAATGAATAATCTCGTTCAAGTAGAATAAAGAGATAAAAATTCTAGCAAAACCATGGTGAATACATAATAACCCTTGTATGTTAACAATAAAAAAGATTAGAACAAGATAAATTATATTGAATAGAGCATACATGAATGTTCACCAAAATCATCGATGAAAAGAAGTACATTCTCATCAATGAGGCCTTGTTATCAAGATATACAAATATCTATCAACAAAAGAGAACCATCCACATCAACAAAATCCTCCAAGAGGTCACTCTACTTATTAGGGTCCATCAATAGCTATATTTTGAGGTTCATTGTGCTATCCTCCAACCCTTAAAACTCTCCTTTTCTAACATTAATTCACATTTTTAGCCATAATATGCTTACTAGGAAGACTAAAGAGTGTTTTGTCAAATTGTATGACCTAATTTGGTTAATATGCAAGAAAAATAAGAATTTTTAGAGACATTTACCATGCAGGGGCTTGATGGAGACACCTATAGAGAATATAGGGGGCTTGTCCACCTCATTAATTCCCTAACTCAGCTTGAGATCACATAATCCTCACCAACAACTCAAATTCACTAGAAGTCGAGGAACTCCAAGTTCATGACAAGGTCAAAGGGAACCAGATCCACAAATCTCGAGAATTTGGAGGGGATCATTCCTCCTTTCAAGGGAGTTTCCCCTCAATTATTGTTGTATAAATAAACAAGTTGAAAAGCTCATTAGGATTTGAATTTTGGTTGCAACTAGAAGTAGCTACTGAGAGCCTAGTGCTTGACATTATTGTTCTTATCTTCAATATAATGTATGTGACTATCATTTTCTGTTAATGATAAGTTTAACATTGGTTTGCATTTGAGTTAGTTTTGGAGGGCTGAAACCCTTAGGCTTGGGCCCAACCCATAGGCTATAGTTCCTCTCTTGTATTTTTTTCTTCTTGTTGTTTCAAAGCATTGCAATTGTTTCCTTATTTCAGTAGATGTTATATCATAAAAAATTGTATTTGTAGGCTTTATTATCACTTATCTTGTGGGAAGAGTGATTGGAAAGATCCACAATAATAACTCAAAAATATTTTTTATGCTTTCTTGAAAATTTTCAAGTATTGAATTGAAATATTTATGCATGTTTAATCTCTACAACTTAGGATTTAGTAGCATTGGTTTGGCAATTGGAATTGTGTTGAAGGTTAGAGTAGTCTTCAAGACAATTCAACTCATATTTTCCATGTTAATTTACTTTGCTACAACAATGATCATTTGATGCATGTATTTGACTAGCTGTAGGAACTGTGTTGATTTGCAGGAGTGGGAAAACCTTTCCACATCGACCCTTCATATTCATGAAGCCTTTCATCAATCATGTGGCAATGGTCCAATTGACCTAGGTCCAAGTAATATTACTAGTTAGTTATGACAGCGAGTTGTATTTTGATCCTTGGTTGGTTTTGGTTTCTTTGGGAAATCCTTGTATGGTCACTTAGTTTTGATGTGTTATTGTGAGTGTCTTTTTATCATTACCACCTGACCAACAAGTTTGGTAAGAATGAGGCCAAGGGTGTTTTGAACATACATCCATCATGATATAAACTTTTCAGGAAGTAGTAGAATCTATCAATTAAGATTTTTTTTACCATATAACTTAAAATAATAATTTTGCAACCATATTTAAATTTAATTAAAAAACACATAAAAATTTAATACTTACAATAAATTTACTATATGACAAGATTCTTAACTATGAATATTCACCTCCACTTTACCATGGATACTATTAACTTGTAAACAGGATGTGTTACAATACCATGGGCTAATACCATGCCTTATCAATACTAGATACCCAAAAACTATAACTCATTTCAAAATCAAGATATTTTATAAATATTTTATTTCATTTTAATTTTATTACATTTTTAAAATTTGGGAAGATGTTGTAGCGGTGTAAACATATGTAAACATTTACATATGAGATCAATTAAAAAATAATAAAAGGGTAAAAATAATATGTAACCCACTATTGGGGGGGATTTTATAGTGTTCGTAACTTAGTTTAAAAATTTAAATGTTGGCTCAATTAATAATAAAAATAATAAAATTCAATTTATTATAATGTAATTCTATTAATTGAATTTAGGCTTCTGTGATCCATATCATATGTGTTCAGAAATATTTTTGATAATCACATCAGAGAAAATGTGTCTACCTGTTTCGAAGAATCCATTGTGGTTCATTGTGAGGACAAGATAAAAGAAAATTACAAACAAATAGTAGATATAAATTAAGATTCATTGTACCATATAAATTAAAATAATGATTGGGTATCCATATTTAAATATAATTAATGAGCATATAAAAACTTAATACTTATTCATCCTCATTTTACCATGGATATTATTAACTTGTAATTAGGCTTTGTTACAAGACCATGGGAAAATACCATTTCAAAATCAAAATATTTTATTTTATTTTATTTGTGCTCGAGAGGCTCTCTCTAGCCCAATATGATAAAGATGGTGTAATGTTCCATCCCGTAAACATTTTGATGGAGTCAAATTACATAAAAAAATAAAACAAAAAAAAATAGAATTAATAATTCAAATAAAATAGAGGTAAAAGAGTCAATTTATTGTTCGTGGTTTCTTGGTTCTAGGTTTTGACAACCCATGGTTTTGCCCATGGTATTCTTATACAAGAATATATACTAGCAATTGCACTACACTTGCAAAGGGAACACTATAATGTGGTAGCACAAGAAAGTGTAGCATAAAAGAAAGATGTGATATGTTATGTGATTTTAGGTTTGGAGGATTGTTTGGATAAAGAAATTGGTTTTTTATAGCAAAAATTTGTTTAATACAAATATGATATGTGCTAGAAGTTATACCACAGCTCCCTCTCCTCATTCCATAGCTCCATGTCTTCATGCCATAATCACCCCTTAAAGCTTGTGCCCTGCACCATCCAAAGAATCAAGTAAAAAAGAATATAAACATGGCAAATCAAATCTTGTAACCACATCCTTCAAAAGCTAAGTGCAAATTCTTTGTAGCCACACATATTGGAACCAATAATATGATATAATTTGAAAATTTGTAGAAATTAGTTAACGTACAATGAAGAGATGATACAACCCATCAATGATGGTGTTAATATTCAGGACAAACATCCATTCTTCAGGAAAAATATTGATGCACTCATTTCCTTCCAAAGCAAATCCAATTTCAAGTCAAACATAAGCAAGTTACTTCATAACCAGAACTCACATGGGATTGGTAATTGTAAATATCATAATTGGGAACGGTAAGAGTAGTGACAACCCTGTTATAGACATTTTTGGGCACTTCAACCCCAATCACAAATTTCCATAAACTGAGGGCTCTTAAGTCCCTAAAATTGTTGCTTCACTAACTAAAGAACAAGGTCAACTGATTACATCATCTCCCAGA
>APFE031399436.1:3711-39223 GCA_000404065.3 Pinus taeda
TATCTGGTTAATTCTTAATCATTAAGCTGGTCGGCTCTCATCTCAACCTAACCTTATTTATCTCTATTGCCTCTCTCATTTGTAAAAACAAGTCCTGATGATGAGTCTTGGTTTAGACTCGAAACGTCGACAAAAGCAAAGATGAAAACCGTGGAATATCCGAGTTCAGATTCTAAAAAACCTAACCACAGAAATCTACAATCCATTATGATGATGTTTTCAAGGCACCTAAGCTTGAGGTGACCAAGACATATTAGAGAGACAAAAGGCTTGTGTTTTCTCCTCAAATTGAGGAAGGGGCCAAGCCTACTACATCAACAAAACAAGCATCACCAGCACATCATGAGGCTTCTTTGCATGATGAGGAGCCCATTGAGCATTACTTTGACATAGTTGACATGGAGGTCGATGATGAGCATCAAACCCTACAACAAGTCATCAAAGAGAATGATTCTCAGATCATGGAGCTCAAGGACAATTTGGAAAGGCCCAAATTCATCATTTCATTCCTTGAGCAAGAAAATAATCAACTTAAGGAAAAATAGCTAGTCGTGGAGAAAGAGCAATTCAAAGCCAAGAAACAAGAGATGAAAGGAAAGGAAGTGGTGGAACATGAGGACACTGAGCAGAATGAAGGACATGTGGCAAGGAAGATACCAAGGACAGTGGGTCTTAGGAAGGAGCTTTAGAGGGAGAGAGAACAAAAGCCACCAATGGAAGAATTGACCTTTAAAGATAAGATTTCCATGGAAATAAATCAGGACGGGGATTTTTGGCTTGAAAAAGTCAATTTCCACCTTGAGAAGCTCCTTGAAAAGGGAAAAAGGGATAACAAGTTGCAAAAGAAAATGGTCATCCATTATTACACAAGGAATCAGGTTGTCAAGGTCAAAATCAAGTAGTTGAAGGAAAAACTCAAGCAAACCCTAATCAACCGAGAGGAGAAGGGTAAGTTAGACTTGCTTTCTGATGCATCCATGGTTACATAAAATACATCATCAAACATGTCTAGGAAAATTTTGGGAGGATTTGGTGAAATTTTTTTGTTTTGGTGCAAACTTGCAATTTTTTGGGAATTTTTTAATCTAAGAGAGCAACAATCTGACGCTACACTTCTTCCTCGGGCCTTGAAATGATGAAATATCATAATTTTTAGAAATATTATGACCCCCTCTCAAAACCCATTTTCCCACTTTCCTGTTTTGGGGCTTAGGTTTTCAGAAATTTGTAAAAAAGAGGCCAAAAATCACCTTTCTGACCCTCTTTTTCCATTCCGTTGTGCACCTAGAGACACCTTGGGAGAATTTCAATATCTTACACAAAAATGGGTCCTTTTGAGAAAAAAAATACTCTAAAGACATATGAACTCTCCCAGATTTCCAGAATGGGCTTCGGATCTGGATTTGGACTTCAAACAAGTACTCAAAAAGGCCTCCAACAGCTCGCTGCACACTTGAAAATTTCTAAGATTTTCGTAAAATTTTCACTGTGTAATTTTTTTGTAATTCCTAGTTTGACTTTGGTAAAAGTCAAAAGGCTGAAGTAGATGAATATGAGGGTTAAACATAAATGTAAATAATGTGTGGTTAGTCTTTGTAAGTTGTTTATATGTAAATTTGACCTCATTTATGAGAGAGGTTAGAGTCAAAGTTAATTGTAGAAGTTGTTTTTAACTTCCCTAGACATTAGGGTTTGGTTAGAGCACCTCATGTAACAGTTCCTAGAGTCTTGGATTAAACCCTTGAGAGTGGGGAGATGTTGTTTTGGTCATTATGTATCATTTTCTTGGTGATATAATGGGTTGGATTTTAGAGTTGAGAACTATTGTAGCTTGTACTTAGACATTTTCTGGAAATCAAAGGACACAGTTTACAACTATTATCTAGGAATTCATGTGTAGTAAGTTTGTGATTTTTCTTTTCTTTGTTATAGTTTTATATGAAATATATTCATCTTCTCTTTCCATTCATCAATTATTTAATGGTTTTCCTTACAGTTTATAAATATAATTCTTTGCATAAAACTTTGTTTTGATGGAAAAATCATTATGTGTTACTTTTTTTCTTGCTTAATAAATTCATGTATCATGCTCATTAAGAACTTTTGCTTCTTATAAACACTACACTACAGCTAAAAACCCTAAGACCCATCACAAAATTAATGCTACCTTTCTCCTTTATATCTTTGATGTTGTAACCCTTTGATCTTCTGACCTAGCTACCTGGTTTTTCTCCCTTATCCAATAACAAAACCCTAAATTTTCCAAAACCCACTTGAGCCTAGCTATCTAGCCTAAAATCCTTTACATTCTAGTCATCTCTTGGCTGTGATTTCATAGAGAGAGCCCTCTTTGGTTTCGTAGTGTTAGCTACCAAACTAAAAGCTTTGTCTATGGTTACCTCCATCGATCTTCTCATCAGTCTAGGACATTGTGGAGGATAACAAAGGGCATGACAACTAGGGAGTGCCAAGGTGTTCTAGTGAATGTAAGGTTCCCAAGTCATGGAAAAATGTAATGCTATTTGTGAGGTCATGACCGCCAAGGTGTGTTAGGGAATTCTAGGGCATGCTAACATGTGTCATATAGTATGAAGACATGTCAAACAAGTTAAGATGTTCCAAGTGCTAAGGCATGTGAATATGTACAAGGGTGTGACAATGCATGAAAAGGACTGTCAAGGCAACAAAAGGGAGGAAGAAGTTAAACTACAAGGAAATGAGCACATAATAGGGTTAATAAGTCATCAATTTACCTTTTCCATGAGGGGCATGCCAGGCACACCAACAGTAGGTGCCAATACGTGCCAAGTGCCAAGTGTCAATGCATTCTAAGTGCCAAATCTTCCTCTGTTTCTTCTCATCTAGTTTCCAATAATTGATCTCAAATAAATTTCATATTAAACCATGCTAAAGCATACCAATTCATCTCAACACATGCCAAACATGCTAATACTTACCAAGTGCCAACACGTGCCAAGTGCCAATGTGCATAAGGGAGTGTGATGAATGCTATGAAGTGGAAGAGCATATCGAAGAGTACTACTAAGGTGTGCTAGAGAGTTCTAATGCATGGTAAGGAGTGTTATGGAGTACTAGGAAAACACAAGGGAGAACTAGGTCAAAATGCATGGAAGTGAATGAATATGAGGGTGTGTTGGGGGAGTGTTAATGAGTGCTAGATCTCATGCCAAGGGGGCAATGATAAGGTATGAGAAGCACAGGTAAGGAATTCCAGAGAATATCAGGGCATGTCAAGAAGTGATAGAGTGTGCTATGTAGTTCTGGGGTGTGCTAACATGTGCCAAATAGTGCCAAGGCATGCCAAGTGCTAAGACATGCTAGGATGTGTAGGGTGTGAAAGTATGCCAATATGTGTTAGGGAGTTTCAAGGAAACAAAAAGAATAACCAAGCTAAAATGTAAGGAAATGAATACATAAGAGGGTTACTAAGTCGGGACTTTATCTTTTTCAAGGGGCATGCTAGGTACACTAATAATATGTTCCAATACATGCTAAGTGCCAATGTGTGCCAAGTGCTAATGTTTGTCAATGCAATATTATTCCAAGGTGTTCTAGGTCATGTTAAGGACTATAGGGCATGCCAACACATGATAGGGGAGTGCTATGCTATGCTAGGGCATGCCAACATGTGTTTGGGCGTCCTACTCATGGCAAGATGCTCTAAGTACAAAAATGTTCAAGGTACAAAGATGTTCCAAGACATGCGAGGTGCCAAGGAATGTTAATGTATTGTTCCAAAGAATTTTAAGGTGTGCCATGAGTGTTCAGGAGTTCTAGGTCTCTCTCATTAATAGAATTGATAGAGATTAATTATGTATTAAATAATACAGTTCCTACACACACTAGTGGAACTTTAGTTAAAGGAAATTTGATAAATAATAAACCTAATAGAGATGAATCATGTGTTAACTCATAGGAAAACTATATTCTTATGACCTGAGGGAAATGATACACACTAATTACTTCCTAAAATATTCACTGAGTATAACTACTATGACCTTGGACACATAATGAAAATACTCCAAAACAATTGTCTTAAATCATTATCTTTTGACAAAAAATATAGTAACAGGTACATAATGTCATCAAAAACTAATTGGATCACTAGTACAAAATGACTAATTAATTACTAAAAAAACGACTAAAATTTGCATATAAATGACCATTTTGCAGTCAGTGACCAGTAGTATCTAATTTACAGTATCATATAAAGTGACCAACTTTTAGTCGTTTTTAGCTTAGTCATTAATTGGTTGTCTCAATTTTATTATCTAGTAGTATATTTAGTCATTGATTTAGTCATTGATTTAGCCATTAATTGCCACAATTAATGACCAAAGAAATATGACGAAAATGTTGGTCGCATTATATGATACTATAAATTAGGTACTAATAGTCATATATATGCAAATTTTAGTCATCGCTTGAAACCAATTAATGACCAAAGAAATATGACTAAATTTTGGTCATGTTATAAGATACTGTAAATTAGCTACTAATAGTCATATATATGGAAAATTTAGTCATCCTTTGGAATCACAAATTTACCATTTGCAGTAATTTTTTTTTTGTAGTTTCATATTTATGATATAAACGATTAATTTAGTAGTTTATATTCATTTCATTTACTTTCATTAATAATCATTATAAATGACTAATTTAGTTGTATATTCATTTTATTTGTGTTCATTATTAATCAACATAAATTAATTAGTATGATTTTGCAACTAAATTTAAAATATGTCATGCAATGTACATGTTCATTTAATATGAAAATGCAGAGTTTCATATGTTAATTACAATACTAAAAAATATCAAGTGCATATATAAATAATTTCAACCACATAAATTATATTATATGAAATTTTAAAGTATTACAATATGATTTTCTAACATAATATTGTTTGAACTACAATTTACACATGAAATGATGTTTCATCACTTCAAAACATTATCATTGTGTTGCCAAGGCATTACAGGTGAATTCACCAACTCTTAAGACTTGACCATCAATCTCTATGTGTGTGTCTTATGTGGGATATTGAATCTAAGAATATCACTAGATCAGTTCTCTTCTCTCTCTCTTTTTGCATTTGTCGCTCCAGTGTTATCGCTCTCAACCTCTTTCTTCAATTCCTACTTCTTAGCATCAATACTGAGTTCATTTTCTGAAAACAAAAGAAGATACAATGTAGAGTGTAAGACATTAAATACAATGAACAGTAAAATATAAACAAAAGTAAAATATAAGGAGTTTATACGACATATATCTCAACATCAGTAATGTCAGATCCATTTTCCCCATACAAGCAAGAAACTCGAACAAGTTTTCTTCAGTTGGGCGATAGTGGCCACTATAATGTGGCCAGATGACCTGTATAAACAAAACAAATAAAGTGTCACGATATAAAATAACACCTTAGTAACTTATTATTCAACCTTCACGGAAACCTTAGGCACAATCATTCCAACTAAGTTACATGCTAAAAGGTTCAATTTGTAGGTAACTTGTGAAAACAAATAATCTAAGATGTGATGTTTAATCCTTGTCATTTTATTTGCAACAACATTTCATTTTCTAATGCATGAACTTGGTCAAGTATATAAACAACATGTGCTCAAATAACAACATGAAAGTAAACTTTTCTGATAGTCATGAAAATATTTTAACATAAAATAGTTATAAGGATTCCAATCAAAATCGTGTAATACTAATTTCATCTCCAAGCTTTGGCTATTGTTCAAATTGACATGATACCAAGTATTTTCAATTTCATAGTTAAAAGACAAAACAGAATCATAAGAAATGTTCAAAATACAATCAAACAATAAAGAGAGGATATCATGGAATGGACATTGCGATTATAAAAAAATTGTTTACCTATCCATTGATGTCTTGTCTAGCATTCTTAAAGCATTTTCTTTCTCAAAATAACCATGAGGTGAAAGAATCACAAAATTAAAAACCATAGGAATCCCTTCTAGAAACATTTCCAAAGTCGATGGCTCAGGTGCTTGGAGGACCTCTAACAACAAATGAATCATATCCAATACATGCTCTACAGTGTCTCCACATCCTTTTTCCAATCACATTTCCTGTAACATGCCCACAACAGAGTCAAGTAACAATCAAACAAAGACATTGACATTTGTTTTTATCTTTTCTATCTATAAAATTTGAATATGATTTGTTTCAAGAACATATTAATTCATATTTAAAGTCTTCCTAACATATGAGAAAGTATCAATCAAGCACGACATTAGAAAAATCGACCTCAATGAGGTCCTCAAACAATTTCTACAATATATTTTTCTTGCTATGATATATTGGGTATAAAAAAGAACGTATCTGCAAAAGAAAAATCCATATATTACTTATGTTCAAACTCTATATATGGTGTATTCTTGGGAAACTTTTTAAGATGTTCCTCTCCCTTTATCAAAGCGAACTGTAGCTTGGTTAAACTCGGTATCCTTTCATTCAAAATCAATTTCTGCAAGATAAATGTCACACATTATTCTTTCTCATTTCTCAACATGCTACATATGATAAATTAAAAGTCACATAAAACCAAGATTAAACCCTTTTCTAACCAAAAAAAAAACAAACAAACAGTGCCTCTAATAAAATTCATTCTAATATCAGCAGAAGAAAAGAGAGTGGACCATTTTTGCCGCTTGACTTTGCCTATTTTTGTTATGAAAGTGATCGAGCTTCACGAACCAACAAATGTGAGGGAAGTTGTAAATGTGAAAAAAATTATGTTGACCTTTGTATACTTCTTCAAAATGATGTGAATGATGCCATTTTCGGATGTGGTAAATATCATAATAAGAAATGGCCACATTGGATGCAAAGATTAAATATAAAAACTTGTGGACATGGCATGTATTCTAATAAAATGCATTGCAATGGCTACCATGGGCCTCCACGGGTTACAGCTCCTCAGTATGTTAGTCTTGATGATGAAAGAGAGATGGCAATGATAAATATGGGTGGTCCTAGTTTATATGGTGGATATCTTGAAATCAAGGTCATTATCTTAATGAACCTAGGTTCTGACATGGTGAACCTGAATCAGGTCCTCACCCAGGATCTTTCAAGGATATTTTCATAAGAGTCTCACAATTTATCTAGTATATCAACAGTTAAATTGTATATTAAAACAAATCGAAGCAAATTGCTCAAAATCCTCTTAGGTGGGTTGTCGTCAAGTGGTTAAATCAAAGAACTGTCAGTGCACAAAACTAGGTTCAAAGTCACCCGAAGACATGTTACTAAATTAATATGGCCGATGTAGTTATTTACCTCATCCAAAAGTGGGTGGAACTCTTAACAACCTTTATGGCCCATGGTTGTGGTATGTCTCAACAAACGAGGAAAGATACAAGAATTGGATGAATTTAATGTGGCCAGCGGAGTTATCTACACCCTTCAAAAGTGGGTGGAAGTCTTAGCAACCTTGATGACCCATGGTTATGGCATATCTCAACAAACGAGGAAAGATGCAATCTTGGATGAATTTAATTGAAGAGATACCCTTGGCAATGGCCTCTAAGAAAAGGTAGAGCCCAATTTATTAACAAATTTCCATTTTCCAACTGCAAAAAAGAATATCACAAGATCCTAAACTGGATGGAAAAATACCTTTGCTATTGTAGTCGTCAAGTCATGCATGGAATGTGCGGCCTCATATGATTCAAAGAAAGATGCTCTTTAGACTTTTCTATAGAACTTGAATACACCTATGGAAAAATACATTAAATCAACTTTGAATGTCATATGGAAATAAATTAGAAATATCAACTATGGTGTCAATATAAATCCCAACAAAAATTATCATTGGCTAACAATGAATGTGTTACACACACAATAGTGTCAACTCCTTTTCTTGAAAAAAAAAAGACAACCAATTGGATCAGTTGAAGGCTGAGCACTGATGCTAACTAATGTCCACTACGAATTTGGTCTAGCCAACACACACTCAAATTATTAATTCAATCAAAATGGGAAGGTCTAAGCCCTCATCCAAATGTTGAAATTGTTATGTCCCTATACCAATAGGTGTCATATATCATGATTGACTTGGTTTAACTCTGAAATATGTTCATACCTTTGCTTGTTGCAAATGTTTTTCATATTTCTAAAAAATAAAAAAATGTAAAAAATGTAAAGAGGGTATGCCCTAGGAAAAGAATAAAAGGGTAAAAAGAATAAATAAAAGGTCAAAAAAGGAAAGAAAATGAACCCCAACAAAAAGAAAAGACCATGAAAGTGTGCAAATCTAAATGTAACTGCTTTTTTTACTTTTGTATAATAAAAAATCGTGTGTAGCTTGTCACTTATGCCACAATCCATGGTAACCAAATAGCTTAATCTTGGTTATTCCATGTTTTCAATTTCATGTTTTAGATATAGAAAATAAAGATCTAACCAAACAATTTAATCTTGGTAGATAAGTAGATAGGTAGAGTGAATAAAAAGAGATCAATAGTTTAATCTGAGCCCTTGGATGTAATAAGTGTAGATTTAAGTAAGTTTCACTATGTAATATAAAAGAAAGTTTGAAAAGGGTTTGCTACTGTAAGTGCACCCTAATGAAGAAGTGAAAATGATAGGATAAAGTAGGTAGGGTAAGTAGATGATGGTTACAGAATAAATGTGTGGTGAATGTTAAGTTTAAATGCTTAAATCTTTTAACTTTCATCACTAGGCAAAAGCATGTATCACATGAAAGGAACATCAACATTCAAAGTCACAATAATTAACCTCCCATTCATTTCCCCTAAAATTTTCACTAATTCCCTAAGTGCTAAAGGTAATTACCATAGTTAGAGGGGCTTAGAGCATTTCTCTGACTTTTGGAGGGATCCGACCCTTGGCCCAATAATTGGATATGCCTAAAGTACTTAAGTCCCTTTCATCAACATTAACACCCCCCCCAATAAGATCACTCATTTCTTTGATAAAACTTTTCCTAAGTGAAATCCTATTTTACTTAGGGAAATTGAAATAAATCTTCATAAAAACCCTTTTATAGACTTTAGCCTAAGTCAATGTGTTATATGATGAAATAAATTCGGAAAACATTGGACTTAGCACTTTCCCATTTATTTTGTCATATTAACCATTAATGTTTTATTATATAATTCATAGATAAAAGAAAATTACCCACGCCCGTATTATTATATTAATGCAAAACCCCAAATTATTACATATCCCACCCCAATGGTTAAGTATAACCGTAAAACAAATAATATATGGGATTAATTAACCAATTTGTAGTTGATTAAGAACCCAAACCTGCCACCATTTAATGAGGATTAATTTAGTCATCCAAAATAATTAATAACTCTCCCAACCAATCAAATCGCCCTCGATATGATTAACTCCTTTAATTAATATTGGGCCTGCTGCTATTATCCATCAGTCACCTCATTACCCAGACCACCGTCTGATCAGATCCTTCAGATCTGACTGCCTTTGCTCATATCGCGTGAGCTATTTAGTCAATATTTAGCGCACGATGTGAGCGGTTTCATGAACAGTGCTAATGCTATGTGTCGAAAGATGTATGGAATTGCACTACTTCTGCCAAAACCACCAACCTCCCAAAAGCTGTGCGATGAAAACCATTACCACTCCCGCTTACCACCTCCACTAAATGACAAAGTGTCCCATCAGTTAGTTGACGCCAACTTTTGTTCTCCCATTCACCCTCCAAAAGATATTGAATTTGCACATAAAACAAAAATACTCATTGTTTTCCATTTTTACCAAGAAAAGAAAGTTCTGCATTCCATTCATGCATAGAGTACATCTAGACCAGCAACTTACTCCCAACCGTCAACCTCCATCAGTTGTTGAACTCCAGACCACTGCAGATTACTGTGCGCACCTAGAAAAGTATTCACTGCATCCATTTGACTCTCCATGTCAACCCAACGTTTTCCTAACAATTTGTTTTGTTTTACAGGCGATCAAAAGACCGCAGCCTTGGATAAACAATATTAATACTAGTCATAAGACCTATTTACTCAAAGATTGTTATTAAGTCTATTCAAATAGAGATGGAAAATAAAATATACTATTAAGAAAATCATATGAAACATGGAATTAGAAGGATTTATTATTGAAACAGAGAGTAAAATCCTAAAATAAACAATGAAATTAAAAGGGCACAGTAAAGAACAGTCAAAGTGTATCAGTGTTAAAGAGTAGCAGATTGAAGACCAAGTCAAGTAAATCAGCTAGCATGAAGATAAACAACAGGAAAGACAGTTGCAGAGCATACAGATTCATGCCAAAGTGAAGACAGATGAAAAAACAGAGCAGTAAAAGTAAATAGTAAAAAGTAAATTGTAAAAGTAAACTTGGATGTAGTAAGGGTAAAATAGAGATGAAAACACTTTCACCAGCAACAATGATGTTTATTGAAAGTAAAAGTGAAAAACAGTTAAAAGAAATTTGAAGTTAAAAGATGAAATCACAGCAGAAATGGTACATTCATCCGAAATTTCTTGTTTAAGTCATAGTTTTGCAGAAACTATTGTGGCCAATACAAGACATATTTCAAGAAAGTGGAAAAGGTTTTTGTTTCTAACAGTCCAGTATACAAAAACCAATCTCACTTTTTACACAGGTATTACCAAAAGGTAGATAAGTACATGTCTTCACAGTGTATTTTTCAGTTTGTACAAAGTTCTGTTTTTAACATCCTTTTGCAGAACATATTGTGAACATATGGTGCTGAATTTTAGGAAACTGAGAAATTTTTATCTCAATAACATACTTATCTACAATAAAATCTTTCACTTTTTTCATATCTATCTCGGATTGAGATATAAAAGCATATCATTGGACCCTAAGGTTGCAGAATTTCTGGGGCAGAATGCACAAAGGAAGGGTGCAGTTAGTGACTGGGCAACCTCATCATCAACTAAGACTTACTATCAAATTCGACTTTATCTTATTTGTCACCATAAATCCATAAAAGTAGTGCCAAATAGATTCATTACTTTTGAATGTCCTTTATTTGAGTTCTATTATTGTAAAACAGTTTGAGATATTTGTAAACCAATCTTGATATTTTTTCAAGATATTTCAGTTTAGAACTAGTATAAATACTTCTTCATTTGAAGTATTTTGGGTGGATTCTTAGACATTTCTGTAGACAATTTACTTTTGGAATTGAAGTGTTGTTGAACAACTTTTGTATGGCTGGCTAGAACAAAGTAATAAAGCAAAGGACTTTAGAGGATACCTGTGTCAAACGAGAAACAAATAAGTATTCTATATCTTGTGTTTTCAGAGTTTTTCTGGTTTAATAAATATTCATGTGTTTCATATATGAATGATAAACGAAAAGTTATATTTCAGAAAGATATTTTTTGCATTTTGTCTTTAAAATCATTTATATTCTTAATGTTTTCTTCCAGGCTATTATAGGTAGGGAATTCTTAATTGCTCCCTACTTTCATAGTTTATCACTGTGACCATCTAACAAAGAATACTTAATTGCTCTTTGTTAATGAGCACCCATTTTCCCTCATCTTAGACCCTGTTGAAGGATTCTTAGTTGCCCTTCCTCCCTGTTCAAGACCTTTTCACCCATTCGAAACTATCATTTGTCTCTTGTTTGTCTATCTTCCCCAGTGAAATTTCTCCTTTGTTAAATCAACTTGATCCAGTTAAGCCATCCTTCAGTTGACTCCATAGCCCAATGGCCTGAAATACCTTGTTCTATCCATCTGCCCTCGAAATTCCACCACAAAGCAAAATAAAAACCCCCCAAGCTTTCATAACTAGCCTAATATCTCACAAAACAAAGCTAAATCATAAAGAGAGAGCCCTCTCTGAGTACAAATTGGCTAGATTCTGTACTTAAAAGATTGGTTTGTGGTTACCTCGGAGTGTCCCTTCTTTTGATAACTTCTAAGCAAAAATCTGAGTGATAACATAGTGGCGACCATACTAGGGATCGAACAAATCCTCAATCAATGTAAACCTTTGAAAAACATAAAGTTTGATTTATAGAATCTTAAAGGACTATTAGAAGTTATTTTGAACATTCATAAAAAATAGCATTAAAAAAACTCGAAATATTGCTTTTGGGAGAACTAAAATTTTCTTCAGAATTGTTTTACAGGTTTAGACCTGATCTATGATGGTGGACAGTGATCAGACACATAAAGGTTAAAATCATCCACTTGGTGACTCCAAAATCAATTCTACAATGAAGACTCCACTGGAGGAATGAACATGAAAGAATTATGTGAAATGATTAGGCTTTTAATTTGGATTTCTATCCAAGACATTATGTTCTTTCTCATCAACAAAGTCTTTCAATGTATATAGTATTTTAGAGAAGATCTTAGAGTAGCTTTTAATTATTCTCTTTTGAAAATTGTAAATATAAAATCGACTTGCACATTTGAGCATCATTCTTCTGACTCTTTTGATGATCATTTTCCAATCAAGAAGCCCTAGGTAATCAAGACTCCATTGTTCAAATATCTAGAGCTTGAAATTTCATAGCAATTCCACAACCAAATAATCCATATTCCAAAGCATTAATAGTTATTTAGGAAGGTTTGTGGAAAATCTTTCATTTCATGAAATTTTAAATGAATTCAGGGATGAGTTATCAAAATTTCAGCTTGATGAAGATTTTTTAAGAGTTGTGTTTATAATTTTCAAAATAAGAAAATACTCTCATGAAACTAAAATGTGTTTTCTTAATTTAGTTATTGAAAAAATATGAAAATGAAATTAAACTTTTGCATTCTCAAATTTAGTCATATAATTTCCGAGATCCTAAAGAATTCTTACAAAATCTTCCTTATCCAAACAAAAAAAAAATTCTACTGCCTTTTGATTTGCAGATTGAGGATGATTATGCTTTCGAGAGCAAGACTGAAGAAGTAGTTTTATAGTTTAGTGTTGAGGATACAACTGATCAATTATACATTGAAGGCCTAGAAGAAACTATCATACTTTATGCTTGTGTTGATCTTGTAGCAGACTATATGGAGGTTATTCTCGACTCAAATTCTTTAACATGTTTTCTCTATGAGGACCAAATACATTAGTAGTGGCCTTTATATATCACAATTTTGATTATGTGTGTACATGATCGAATTATGCTTCTGAATTTACTGGCAATCAGTCAAGTAGTTCATTTGTTTATCCAGTGCTTGATTAGCTTCATTGGCATTTTTGTATTATTTAATTCAACCTAATTTTCAATAATATAGAGTAGGTAGCATTTAATGAGATTATCAAATAAATCCTAAAAGATTTGAATCCAATAAAAAAGCCCAAAGGCCTTGATGATTTACTAATTTGGTTTGAAGGTTCCAGCAACTTTTAGTTTCAAGTCAGATCTCAAGTTGTGCAAGAAAAGGTTAAAGAGATTTTTGATAAAAGGACCAAAGCTGAAGATTCCTACCTAAGTGACAAGGTGCTCAAGTGGGATTCAAGAAAGGAGAATAAATGTTCAATGTTGATTGGATGGTGTAGTTTTAGAGTTGAAGCCCAAAGAAAAGGCCCTAAGTTGCAGAAGTATTACTATCATACATACAAATAATGCATCAGGGAAGAAGAAGATTATGGAGCATAATCAAAGTTTTTCATAAGGCCATTGATGTACTGTTCTTGACTTTTGACCAAGGAAAGCCATCCCCAAGTGGAGCCATTGTTATGACCCTATACGAGTAGGTGTCATATATCATGATTGACTTGGTTTAACTTCGAAATATGTTCATACTTTTGCTTGTTGCAAATGTTTTTCATATTTGTAAAAAATCAAAAAATTTAAAAAATCTAAAGAGGGTATTCCCTAGAAAAAGAATAAATGGGTAAAAAGAATAAATAAAAGGTTAAGAAAGGAAATAAAACGAACCCCAACAAAAACAAAAGACCATGAAAGTGTGCATGTCTAAATACCGCTACTTTTTTACCTTTGTATAATAAAAAATTGTGTGCAGCGTGTCACTTATGCCACAATATATGGTAACCAATAGCTTAATCTTGCTTATTCCATGTTTTGAATTTCATGTTTTAGATATAGAGAATAAAGATCTAACCAAACAGTTTAATCTTGGCAAATAAGTAGATATGTAGAGTGAATAAAAGGAGCTCGACAGTTTAATCTAATCCCTTGGATGTAATAAGTGTATATTTAGATAAGTATCACTATGTAAAAGAAAAGAAAGTTTGAAAAGGGTTTGCTAGTCTAAGTGCACCCTAATAAAGAAGTGAAAATGCTAGGATAAAGTAGGTAAGGTAAGTAGATGACGGTTGTAGAATAAATGTGTGGTGAATGTTAAGTTTAAATGCTTAAATATTTTAACTTTCATCACTAGGGAAAGAAATGTATCACATGAAAGGCACATCAACATTCAAAGTCACAATAATTAACCTCCCCATTCATTTCTCCTAAAATTTTCACTAATTCCGAAAGTGCTAAAGGTAATTGCCATAGTTAGAGGGGCTCAAAGAATTTCTCTAACTTTTGGAGGGACTGACCCTCAGCCCAATAATTGGAAATGCCTAAAGTACTTAAGTCCCTTTCATCAACATTACCCCCCCATAAGATCACTCATTCCTTTGATAAAAATTTTCCTAAGTAAAATCCTATTTTACTTAGGGAAATTGAAATAAATCTTCATAAAAACCCTTTTATACACTTTAGCCTAAGTTAATATGTTATATGATGAAATACATTTGGAAAACATTGGACTTAGTGCTTTCCCATTTATTTGGTCATATTAACCATTAATGTTTTATTATATATTTCCCAAATAAAAGAAAATTATCCACGCCCGTATTATTATATTAATGCAAAACCCCAAATTATTACATATCCCGCCCCGATGGTTAAGTATAACTGTAAAACAAATAATATATGGGATTAATTAACTAATTTGTAGTTGATTAAGAACCCGACCCCACCACCATTTAATGAGTATTAATTTAGTCATCCAGAATAACTAATAACTTTCCCAACCAATCAAATCCTCCCCACTATGATTAACTCCTTTAATTAATACAGGGCCCACCCTTGTGATCCATCAGTCACGTCATTACCCCAACCACTGTCTGATCGGATCCTTCAGATCCAATGGCCTTCACTCATATCGCACGAGCCTTTTGGTCAACCTTTAGCATGCAATGTGAGCGGTTTCATGAACAGTGTCGATGCTACGTGTCGAAAGATGGATGTAATCGCACTGCTTCCGCCAAAACCACCAACCTCCGAAAAGTTGTGCGATGAAAACCATTATCACTCCTACTTACCGCCTCCACTAAATGATAAAGTGTCCCGTCGGTTAGTTGATGCCAACTGTCGTTCTCCCATTCACCTGCCAAAAGATATTGACTCTGCACATAAAAAAAAAAAATACTCATTGTTTTCCCTTTTTACCAAGAAAAGAAAGTTTTGCATTCCATGCATGCACAGAGTACGTCCAGACCAGAAACTTACTCCCAACTGTCAACCTCCATCAGTTGCTGAACTCCATACCACTACAGATTACTGTGCACGCCCAACAAAGTATTCACTGCAGCCATTTGACCCTCCCTATCAACCCAACATTTTCCTAACAGTTTGTTTTGTTTTACAGGCGATCAAAAGACTGCAGCCTTGGATAAACAATCTTAATTCTAGTCATAAGACCTATTTACTCTGAGATTGTTATTAATTCTATTCAAATAGAGATGGAAAATAAAATATATTGTTAAAATACAAGTAGATGAAACATGGAATTAGAAGGATTTACTGTCAAAACAGACAATAAAAGTCTAAAATATACAATGAAGTTAAAAGGAAACAGTAAAGAATAGTCAAAGTGTGTCAGGGTTAAAGAGTATCAGATTGCATACAAAGTCATGTAAATCAGCTAGCATGAAGATAAATAGCAGGAAAGACAGTAGTAGAGCATACAAATTCATGTCAAACTGAAGATAGATGAAAAAAACAGAGCGGTAAAGGTAAACAGTAAAAGTAAACTTGGATGCAGTAAGGGTTAAACATAGATGAAAAAATTTTCACCAGCAACAATGATGTTTATTGAAATTAAAAGTAAAAAATAGTTAAAAGAAATCAGAAGTTAAAACATGAAATCAGAGTAGAAATGGTACATTCTTCAGAAATTTCCTGTTTAAGTCATAGTTTTACGGAAACTATTGTGGCCAATCCAAGAAAATGAAGGAGGTTTTTGTTTATAATAGTCCAATCTACAAAAACCTATCTAAATTTTTACACATGTATTACCAAAAGGGAGATAAGTGCATGTCTTCACAACCTATTTTTGAGTCTATGCAAAGTCCTGTTTTTGACATTTTTTTTGAGAAACTATTGTGAACATGTAGTGTTGAATTTTGGGAAACATAGAGAGGTTTATATCAATTTCATAATTATCTACAATAACCTCTTTCACTTTTTACATATCTATCTCGGATTGAGATATACAAATGTATCATTGGACCCTAAGTTTGCAGAATTTCTAGGATAGAATGCACAAAGGAAGAGTGCAATTAGTGACTGGGCAGCCTCATCATCAACTAAAAGTTGCTATCAAATTCAAATTTCTCTTATTTTTCACCATAAATCCATAAAATTAGTTCCAAATAGATTCATTAATTTTGAATGTCCTTTATGTAAGTTCTATTATTGTAAAATAGTTTAAGATATTTGTAAACCAATCTTGACATTTTTTCAAGATATTTCAGTTTAGAATTAGTATAAATACTTCTTCATTTGAAGTATCTTGGGTGGATTCTTAGACATTTCTGTAGACAATTTACTTTTGGAATTGAAGTGTTGTGGAACAACTTTTGTATGGTTGGCTAGAACAAAGTAATAAAGCAAAGGACTTTTAAAGGATACCTGTGTCAAACGAGAAACAAATAAGTATTCTATATCTTGTGTTCTTATAGTTTTGCTGGTTTAATAAATATTCATATGTGTTTCATATCTGAATGATAAATGAAAAGTTATATTTCAAAAAGAGCCTTTTTTCATTTTGTCTTTAAAATCGTTTATATTCTTAACGTTTTCTTCCAGGCTATTATAGGTATGGAATTCTTAATTGCTTCCTAATTTCATAGTTTATCATTGTGACCATTTAACAAGGAGTACTTAATTCCTTTTCATTAATGAGCACCCACTTTCCCTCATCTTGGACCCTGTTGGAGGATTCTTAGTTGCCCTTCCTCCTCTTGTGTTCGGTTATCTTTCCTTGTGAAATTTCTCCTTTGTTAAAACAACCTGATACAGTTAAACCATCCTTCAGTTGAATCCATAGCCCAATGGCCTGAAATACCTTGTTATATCCATTTGCTCTCGAAATTCCACCACCAAGAAAAATCAAAACCCCCAAAGCTTTCATAACTAGCCTAATATCTCACAAAGAAAAGCTAAAACATAAAGAGAGAGCCCTCTCTGAGTACAGATTGGCTACATTCTGTACTTAAAAGATTGGTTTGTGGTTACCTCGGAGTGTCCCTTCTTTTGATAACTTCTAAGGGAAAATCTAAGTGTTGACAGAAACAATATGAAATGAAGCACTTGAACAAAACCCCACCCATATTAGTTGAAGAATGAGATCTGATAAGTGTGATTTCACCTGAGTTTAGATCTGTTGTCCTTCTCATCAGAACTATTATGTCATCTTCATGGTGAAGATATCAGATGTCTGATCTCTTATTTTGAAAAACCAAATTGTTGACTTTTGATGTATATGTACTATCTCTCTCTGCTGAACTATTGAAGATTATAAGAAGAATTGATCAATGGTTTCCCCACATTGGGGTTTGTCCCTCGCTAGCACCACATCTTGTGTCCTCTTGTCTTGGATTGTCTTCTGTGACTTATTTTTATGTTCTATCTACATTTAACGGTCATGCTAAATGTGATTGATAATCTGGAATTGCTATTGAGCTAATATGAAAAATTGAAGTAAATTGCTCTAAGCAGACAATATACCAAAAATTAACATGGTATCAGAGGTGAGGCAAAGGCAAATTGCAAGCAAGAGTGAAAGAGAAATTGCCGAAGTCAGTTGGAAAGGACAAAAGGCTCAATGGGTTTCTCATCCCACTTTAAATTCACCAAGGGTGAAGTCAAAGCAAAGAAGATTACCAGAGTGTTGTAGAGAAGTCAAAGCAAAGAAGAAGTCAAAGCATTTGGTAGCCTACTTAAAGGTCACTTCAATGGAAAGTCTGGATCTAAGGGTGGAACGAAAGGTAGATGCCTTGCTTGCAATGAGTGTGGTCATTATGCGAAGGAGTGTCCGAATAGAAGGGATGCATCACTTGATGATGATAACCGTCATTCTAGGGGCATCTTTAATGATCAGAGGAATGTTACAATGGAAAAGAGAAGGGGAAAGCTAGGAACTCTAGGTATGAAGAATCAAATATTATTTCTAAGCATTATCTTATGTCGATCCTCTCCACCTGACTCACTGGGAAAATTGATAGTGGTGCCTCAAAGCACTTCATTGGATTCAAGGAAGGACTCTCTAATATGATAGAGAAGGAAACAATCTTGGAGATTATTCTTGGAGTCGATGCCACCTGTCTCGTAAAGGGTGCAGGGAATGTTTCTCTTCAAATGGATCATGGTAACTCGTAAGAATTTCTTTATGTACTGATCTCAAAAGGAACCTATTTTCCATTTCGGCAATGGAAGTCAAAGATTACAGGGTGGCATTAATTGATGGAAATGTACATGTTTTAAAAAGGAATTTTAAATATGCTTTTACTCTTGGGTTCAGGGTTGCAATTTGTATCAAGTTGTACGAAGTCCATTGGGGACCATGTCATGTGACTCATCTCTTCTATGGTACTGGAGGTCTACCCATATTCATTATGGAGCTCTACTCGTCAAATGGTGACAAGGATGCTGAAATTCAAAGAATAGCATTAAGGTACATGTCGAAGATGTACCGAAGAAAATCTTACAAGGGGACCATTCCCCTCATGTAGTGGCAAGACCATAGATCTAAAACAACCTGAGGGGTTTGAGATTCATGATTGGGAATCTCATGTATGTAGGTGAAGGAAAGCTCTCTATGATTTAAAGCAAGAACCCCGAGCTTGGTGTGAGAGGATTGACAACTATCTGATGAAGTTGAGATTCACTAGGAGTGAAGCCGATCCAAACCATTGCTTTAAGGTTGTAGATGATACACCTCTAATAATGGTACCTTATGTGGACAATCTCTTTTTGGCAGGTATAGACCCTCTCATTTACTAAAGTAAGAGGGAGTTGGATTCTAGATTTGGAATGGTGGACTGCAAGCCCGTGACTACCCTGATGGAGCATAACTTTGAGAAGTTATGTGGTAGTACTATTAGACCAGATTTGGGAAATGCCTCTGATTTTCATCAACTCATAATAGCATTGATTTTCTTGGTGAACTCCCGTTTAGATATATGTTTTGCAGTTAGCATGTTGACCTCATACATGGTTTAGCCTCATTGGATTGGTGCGAAGAATCTTCTAAGATATCTTCAAGGCACAATCACTCATGGGTTGAGATACAATGTTGGAGCTATCAGGCTGCATTATTATTCTAGTGATGATTGGACAAGCAGTGTGGAGGATTGCAAGAGCACTACTAGATGTTGGTTTTCTTTGGGTTCTACTTCGGTATCATAGATGAGTAGGAAACAGAAGTTAATTGCTTTGAGCACTGATGAGGCTGTATACATAGTTGTGAGTATGGCCTCCTGTGAAGTTGTCTAGTTGAGGAAGCTCTTTAGTGAGCTATTTAGACACATGCTAGATACCATCATGATATTCTGTGACAACTAGAGGAGGATTTGATTGTTGAAGAATCTTGTATTCTATGATTGCTCCAAGCATATAGACATCAAGTACCATTTTATTTTGGATATGGTAGAATGAGGAGAAAGAAGGCTCCATCATTCTGGGGCTAATGTGCAAGCCAATGATATTCAGATGAAGCCCCTAGGAAAGGTTAAATTCTTGGCTTTTCAAGAAAAACTAGGAGTCATGGAGAGACTCTTTCCTGAAGGTCCAGTATAATATGGACATTGAGGTCTGGGAGCTTTGGGAGCTCGAGGCAGCTTGTGGGTACTTCTCGTAGCGATGAGCAACCATAGTGTGAATGGTTTAGCCTTCCCCTTGTGGTTTTCTATGTAGGCAGGATGAGTGGTTCATCCTTCTCCTACCAAGACATAGTCATAGGGTGAGTAGTTTAGCCTTCCCCTAGTGATTTGTTGTGTACAGGGTGAGTGGTTCAGCCTTCCCCTGGGATACCCCATGGCGACATGTAGGCAGGATGAGTGGTTCATCCTTCTCCTGTTGAGATATCTTACCCATGCAGTCTAGGACTCATGGGAGGTACCTCTTATCTATCCAATGAGTAGGGAAGCAAGGATAGGGACCATATTACTATTGATAGATGCATCATGTACTACCGTACTCCCTACGGTAGGATGATATTGATATGGGATCAATTGGAACTGACTTCAGGTTAGTCAGAGTGATATAACTCACTCTCTTTTGGAACTGATTTCGGATCATTAAGAGTGATATAACTCACTCTCTTTTGGAATTGATTTCAAATCAATAAGAGTGGTATGACACACTCTCTTTATTGGAATTGACTTCGGGTCAGCAAGAGTGGTATGAGACACTCTCCTTTACATGCGAATAACTTCGAGTTAGTAGAGAATGGTATGAAACATTCTTGATCACTTCTTCTTCTTCATAGTTCAGTAGAGTAGAGTAGTGCAGGGAACTGATGGAAGAGATAGTACGGAATAGTAGATGGATTAGAATATGGAGTTCTCCCTAGTTGAGAGGGAGTGTTAAAATTGGAAACTACGACCAAACTCCATGCAGGTAATCTTATTCATGGCAGCTGATATTTTTCTTGGATACCTCTCATTGAGAGGTGTAGGATTCTAAAGATCATCTGATTCTAACATGTATTCATGGAGATATGAATTTATTTGTGTTATGTGACAATTCGTCAAGGTCGGCCAACAACCAAATTACCCCAAATTGTCCTCCATATTTTACTATAAATAGAGGTGACCTTCAAGTCATTTTCACACACTCTTGTGATCTCTCTTCATTTCCGTTTTGGGTTTTGATGAAGGAGAGATCTAGAGGGAGTGCCTTAGGATCCATGCTGCCCTAATGGAGAAGCTCTAATGCTGACCTCATAAAGCCCTAACATTACCTTAGAAGTCATGAAAGAAAGACCTCAACGCAGTCATGGAGGAGGATTTTATAAGTGCAACAAGGAGATGTTCTAATGTTGTCAATTTTCCCTAAACGCAGAGATCATTATGTGAACTAAACCCTGTCCTAGAGGAGTCATAGAAGACATCTAGGACATAGTCAAGGAGAGTATCTTCATAGAAAGATCTGTCCTTCCATATGCTATGCAAAGCCACAGCCAATGAGGGTTTATATGTTGTCATGAGTTGGTGTTCTACCATGCCCTAGACGTTTTCAAGGAAGAGATTTATATTTTGTCCAAGGAGGGGATCTCATCCGCAGTATAAAAGAAGTCAAGAGGCACTCATACGTAGCCTAATCTAGGAGCCCTAATCTACAGTTTGATGAGGCTCCTATCTACCCCAGCCATGATTCAATAAGTAGGTTCCATCCTTTACCGATCAAGGAGTTTAAGTTGCATTTAGGTGTGTCCTCTTCTGCTGTCAAAGTAGGGTTATTATTGCCCTTGTCCTGGTTCTAAAGGAGGACATCTTGGCTGTAGCAAATAAAGGAGGAAAGTCATAATTGAAGGAGCCCTTACCTATGTATGAAAGGACCCTTAGATGCTACAACTAAATCACAACAAGGGTAGTTACATTACAACAAAGGATCTATGATATTGTCACATTGTTGTACGTGGCAGCATGACTGTTTGGGCATGTTAGTATTGTTCTTGAGGTGGATTTAAAGAGAAGGAGAATCTACAGTAAAGAGGTTCTTGTGACTATTGTTTGTAGGTCGATTGGGTCACTATGTGAAGGGACAAGAACAATGAATATGCTACCTGAAGACTGTGTGTTAGGCCGCAGGCCATAACATAACAGTCAATTTCGTATGGATATTTGAAGGCTCAAATAATTAGCATTATAAAACTGTTGAGATCTCAAACTATTGGAGGGATGTATGATGTTGCTGCAACATGAGGTTGACAGAAGTATTGTCATAGTGATGGATGCAACATGGTTGGATACACGATGGATGCAGCATGGTGATGGAATCACTTTGGAGAATTAGTTGAAGAATGAGAACTGATAAGTATGTCATCACTTGAGTGCTTTAAATTGGCATTGACATAAATTTTGACACGAATTTCACATTGAATAAGCTTCTAGAAAACCCTTATACCCTGTCTTTGTTCTACATACAATTTACCACTTATTATTTCCTCACACTCTTTTCCAGATTGTTTGAGCAAAGGTATCTCCTACAAAAACAAGAAGCACTTACATTGTGTGTCAAGCGTTGCGATCTGGTTTTGTAGTCACAACTAGAAGACAATTGTGAGCAACAACATTGTTCCACACTTCATTTCTTCACATTTTTTTCAACAATTTTTAGGCAATTTTTTTTTTTACAGCTACAACAAGCATGCTCTATGAATTTTGGATAGTGTGGATATTATTGCAAGCCACATTTAAATTTTCTTACTCAATATCCTTTCTTCTTGTTCTATTTTATATTTATAGATAGACAGACAGATATGGTTTGCCGATTTCAATTTTTTTTGTCTTTTTAATTTTTTGATGGGGGATGAGGTAGGGATCACATTTCCAGCATGTACCCCTCTCCAAATACCATGCAACTTAGCTTCTAAGGATTTTTGAGATGGAGACTCAAAGGCTTTCTAAGAGAGCCCTCAATCAATATCCAAGGCATTTGTCACACCTCAAAAAACAATTCCAACTCAGAGTAACTTTTTAAGTTAAAATTGAGGCCCTTCAGGGTTGATTACAAATGGGCTTCTAAGAGTTTCATTTAAGTATTTCACAACTAGGGATATTTATTCTAAAATATTCACTTAACAATAATTCTCAAGTGTTGATGCATCACTAGGATAACAAGATTAACACATCCAAATCGTTTCCACAATTTACATTGAATTGAAATTCAATCAAGAAAGTATCCAACAAAATCAAGAAAGAAGAAGGCAACATATAATAAATAATGTATACAACTGACTCGAAAAATACTAATAATACATGTGACCCAATTCTCAAGGCTTCTTAACACTACTTATAAATGTATGCTCTAAGAGAACTAAATTTGTCACCACTACAACTCGTACCACCAGGTAACCACTATATCCTCTCTGCCAGATATATGCAGAACAATATAAGATTACCTGCAATGCTCTTCCATAACTTTTGCCATGTTGTCATCATATGTAGGAATAAACATATCACTAGCCAAAGACATGATGTAATGCAGTGCAGCCACTTCAGATGAATTATTTTGGAATGGCTTTAAATCCATAGGACTAAGAAGAGTCGCCTTCCTCACCTGTAGATTTTTGTTGATTGGCATGAGTGCATGACATAAGAAAAACCAACTTTAAATGAAAATGAGTTGAAGTGAGTGAACCGGTCAGCTTACAATATTTGGATAAGTTAAATAGAGGACAGGCATCCTTCTTTCTTCCCCATAGATTTCTTCAGCAGCAATACATATCTGAATATTTCTATCAAAATCAAAAGCTTTCAGTACTAATGGAGTCTCCTCTGGTGTTATAGGACACAATCCATCCTTCCTCTTCATTTAAGAAATTATGACCTCCTTCCACCAAGGGTAGGCATGTCTATGAAAGAAATACAACAAGATAATAGGATCAACATTGTTAACAATAAAGATTTTGACTTCAACAGGAAAATATTATGATTTCCAAACATGTAATATACCTTAGTCTAGTGACTTCCTCGACTTATTCATTGGTACAGCGAAGAGTTCAACCAGAAGAAACCAATATATCCATTTCATCAAAGATGAAGAGCCACAAAAGGACCATGCTATTGCAATATTTAGAAAAGTTGACCCAATTCATCAATTTTTGAAGTGAAAAGTAGAGTGTTATAATTTACATGACAACATAGCTTTTAAACCTCAAGTGGCATGCTATTATTTGCGAGATGTGCATATGTCTTATTCAAATGAAAACCTTTGTGGTTTCTTATAAGGGGAAGGATTTGTATCATGGTAGGAAACTTTGTTAGTATCCTTCTGTTCAAAGTCGAGAGTATTAAAGGATAGTCTTTGATACTCTGCCTGATGCACGTAAGAGGACATGTTTGACCATCTCATAGGAGGCATGGTGAAGACCACCCCATATTTTTCCTTTGCCTTTAGATTTGAAGGAAGCTTCTTTACTATCTAAAACTTGCCTCTGAGAGATGTGATAAATTGATCCACATCAAAAATGTCTTCAAATTCACTGGTCACATACAACTAAAGATTAATTTTTCAAAAGGAAACATGAAGGATAAGTCACCCCCACAAGTAATTAATGCCATGCAATACCCAATGCTGAAATCAATCAATAAAACATACTAAAGATCTGTTAACATATAGGAGGAATACTAAAGTTAAACACCTAAGATCTGCCCAAATTGAAGCCTCGTCCAGCTTTGGGACAACCATAGTCAGATTGAGATAATTTTAACCATGTCACATATCTAACATGAGAAAAATATTGACCTTGATCAAATGATAATATATCACAAAACAGTCACAAAAGAAAATGCAAACACAATGACAACTTGAAGTAAATAATTATAGAGTTTGGAGAACCATAATCAAGGCCCTAGCTGAAGGAAAATCATGCATAATTCTAAAAGGTGGAGATAAACCAAATTGCATATTGCAGCTCACATTTGATGCAGGCCTCCATTGCCTTTATATAGTCCTTCCAACAATTTTCATACTCAAGAATTTCGGTATAGTATTCAAGATTTTCTCAAATAGATACGAAAAGGAGGGAAAAATTAAAATTAACTGAGAGAAGAGAATGTTCTGCTTTCCTCACTGATGGCTAGAGAAATTTGTCCTTACAAGAAATAATGGACTAATTACTCTGAAAATATTCGATTTCATTTGAATTTAAAGGTACAAATCATATGATGCCTAGAAAAATTCAAGTTTACTCACAATCTAGGTCAGCAACTATTACATCATCTGGAAAACCATCAAATTGCACTTAGATTATCTAAAAGCTCGAGAGTTCTTTGTGCTAGAAAGAAAAATAGAAGTTAGCCATTACTCTAAGTAGCATTGTTCACTTAGTATGGCATAAAACACTGATTTGTTTTCAATTTCAAAAAGTTCAGTTACATAACCTAAGCACCATTCAAGTAATTTGTTCGTAATTTACTAATTGTGGTTTACTTATGGGGAGGATGGTGTTCCAATTAGTTTCATTTTTTAAAGAGCTCATTGCTATCATTGGAAGACCATAAGTTCATGTTAAAAGTTTAACTTTCCAAGGTAGCATCTCTAAACATGCTCATCTAGAAGTAGATAATATTTAGGAATTCCATAAACATAATGGAGTTTCTATTTGTGTATTGTGATAACATACCTCCTACAAGTGCACTTAACAGTGAAAGCCTACAAATATAATCTATGTTACTCTTGGTGCCATTAAAGGAATGCAAGATTATGAATCTTGATAATCAAGTGGATGACATCAATCCGAAACTAAACGATCTAGAAAAAACAAGAATGTATTTTCACTTCTCATCTATAGAGGGATTTTCAAATTTCAAACTTAATTAGGTATGTGATGGAAAAAAAAGCACCTATATGAAGAGAAAGAAAACTTCCATCAGTTATAACTTCCTTTGAGGTACTGTCTCAGCAAAACCAAAATACTTCACAAGAATTAGATCTCCTTAAAGGTAGTGATTCAATTGCACCTTCTAGTATAGCTAACTTGTTTTAACTTAACTCTAGTTACTAGCCATGCCTTTTCTTCTCATTCCTTGCTCTTAAGATAAGGACTCATGGTGTGAAGGCAATAGCTGGAAGAAATGCTAGTAAGGCTAAATGCCTAGTAAGAACTAAACTAAGATTACAGACAGATACCAAGAGGGTGTTGGTACACTCAGGTAAGTTATAAATTTACCTTCTAACTCAAGTAAGCATGATTCAATTGCTTAATTTGTTCCCCTATGGGTAGAAGTGTTCTAGTAAACTTCCAAGCTAGACATCCCAATGGGCTTGGCTCCAAATCTCCCTAAACCAAACATCACTATTGGGTTTCTACTAGTAGGATTGTATGCTTGTCGAAATGAGCCAATGCAACTTCATATAGTCCATCCTTTAACATATAAATGGTGGAGATAGACTTTATTTGTTATTTAGTGCTACATGCATCTCACTCTACCTTTAGTCATGGCACACCACTTTGCTCTAGAGAACCGGATAGAATGGCAGCTAGTATTATTTAGCTGCAATTTTATTGTACTATATTTTTGTTATCCATTAGACTGTATCTAGACTGAGTTTGTAGATGGACATATCATATCTATTTTCTCATAGAATATCTCTACAAGCTCCCCACATAGAGTATTCAAAAAATAATGTACAAGGAAATAAAATAATTTCCAATCATGATTTTTTTTCCTTGATAAAGATTAGGGCACATATGCCCTATGATAATTGTTGTCTACACAAGATCACATTCTCAATGTTTGTAAGGAAGGAGGAGGCCACTTTGGCTTCGTGGCTCTAAGTTGCACATAGGCTGAGTTGGAGTGGAAGTGGTTTGGTCATTAGGTTACAGAACTCTCTCCTAATAATGTGTGTGGGGAAGACATGTGATCACTTTGTGTGGAGAGCATTTTTATGTGAGGTCAGGATTGGTGTGGCACTGCCACTATTAAGGTTGTCAGTAATGGCATTTGAGAGATCACATTATAGTCACAATGGAGGATACCCATAGTAAGGGTCACATTTGCATAATGGCCACAGTTGGCCATTACTCTAAGTAGCATTGTTCACTTAGTATGGCATAAAACACTGATTTGTTTTCAGTTTCAAAAATCTCAGTTACATAACCTAAGCACCATTCAAGTAATTGTTCATAATTTACTAGTTGTGGTTTACTTATGGGGAGGATGGTGTTCTAATCAATTTCACTGTTTTCAAAGTTCATTGCTATCATTGGAAGACTATAAGTTCATGTTAAAAGTTTAACTTTCCAAGCCAACATCTCTAAACCTACTCATCTAGAAGTAGCTAATGGTGAGGAATTCCATAAACATAATGGAGTTTCTATTTGTATATTATGATATCATACCTCCTACAAGTTCACTTAATAGTAAAGCCTGCAAATATAATCTATGTTACTCTTGGTGCCATTAAAGCAATGCAAGATTATGAATTCTTATAATCGACAACAGTAAAGTGGATGACATCAATCTAAAACTAAACGAGATAGAAAAAACAAGAATGTATTTTTACTTCTCATCTATAGAGGGATTTTCAAATTTCAAATTTAATTAGGTATGTGGTGGACAAAAAAGCACCTATATGAAGGGAAATATAACTTCCATCGGTTATAACTTATTTTGAGGTACATGCTCAGCAAAACCAAAATACCTCACAATCATTAGATATCCTTGAAGGTAGTGATTCAATTTAACTTTCTAGTACAACTAACTTGTTGCAACTTCACTGTAGTCACTAACCATGCCTTTGCTTCTCATTCCTTGCTCTTAAGATAAGGACTCATGGCATGAAGGCGATAGCTGGAAGAAATTCTCATAAGGTTAAATGCCTAATAAGAACTAAACTAAGATTATTGATAGACACCAAGAGGGTGTTGGTACACTCAGGTAAATTATAAATTTACCTTCTAACTCAAGTAACCATGATTTAATTGCTTAAGTTGTTCCCCTATGGGAAATATTGTTCCAGCAAACTTCCAAGCTAGCCATCCCTATGGGCATGGTTCCAAATATCCCTAAACCAAACATCACTATTGGGTTTCTACTGGTAAGATTGGATGCTTGATGACATGAGCCAATGCAACTTTATATAGTGCATCCTATAACATATAAATGGTGTTGATAGACTTTTTTTCTTATTCAGTGCTACAGGCATCTCACTCTCCCTTTAGTCACGACACACCACTTTGCTCTAGAGAACCAGATAGAATGGCAGCTAGTATTATTTAGCTTCAATTTTATTGTGCTATATTTTTGTTATCCATTAGACTATATCTAGAATTAGTTTGTAGATGGACATATCAAATCTATTTTCTCATAGAATATCTATACAAGCTCCCCACATAGACTATTCAAACAATAATGCACAAAGAAATAAAATAATTTCCAGTCATGATTTTTTTCCTTCATAAATATCAGGGCACATATGCCCTATGATAATTGTTTTTTGCATGGGATCACATTCTAAATGTTTGTGTGGAAGGAGGAGGCCACTTTAGCTTCGTGGCTCTAAGTTGCACATAGGCTGAGTTGGAGAGGAAGTCATTTGGTCATTAGACTAGAGAAATCTCGCCTAATAATGTGTGTGGAGAAGACATGCGATCACTTTGCGTGGAGAGCATTTTTATGTGAGGTCAGGCTTGGTGTGGCACTGCCACTGTTAAGGTTGTCAGTCATGGAATTTGAGAGGTCACATTATAGTCATAATGGAGGATACCTAGAGTAAGGGTCACATTTGCATAATGGCCACAATTAGCCATTACTCTAAGTAGCATTGTTCACTTAGTATGGCATAAAACACTGATTTGTTTTCAGTTTGAAAAAGCTCAGTTATATTACCTAAGCACCATTCAAGTAATTTGTTCATAATTTACTAATTTTGGTTTACTTATGGGGACAATGGTGTTATAATTAGTTTCATTATTTTCATAGGTCATTGCTATCATTGGAAGACTATAAGTTCATGTTGAAAGTTTAACTTTCCAAGGTAGCATCTCTAAACCTCCTCATCTAGAAGTAGCTAATAGTTAGGAATTCCATAGACATAATGGAGTTTCTATTTGTCTATTGTGATATCATACCTCCTACAAGTGCACTTAACAGTGAAATCCTACAAATATAATCTATGTTACTCTTGGTGCCATTAAAGCAATGCAAGATTATGAATCTTGATAATCGACAATGGTAAAGTGGATGACATCAATCCGAAACTAAACGAGTTAGAAAAAACAAGAATGGATTTTCACTTCTCATCTATAGAGGGATTTTCAAATTTCAAACTTAATTAGGTATGTGGTGGACAAAAGAACACCTATATGAAGGGAAAGAAAACTTCCATCAGTTATAACGTCCTTTGAGGTATAGGCTCAACAAAAGCAAAATACCTGACAAGCATTAGAACTCCTTGAAGGCAGTGATTCGATTACACCTTCTAGTACAACTAACTTGTTGCAAGTTCACTCTAGTCACTAGCCATGCCTTTGCTTCTCATTCATTGCTCTTAAGATAAGGAATCATGGCATGAAGGCAATAGCTGGAAGAAATTTTGGTAAGGTTAAATGCCTAATAAGAACTAAACTAAGATTACAGATAGAAACCAAGAGGGTGTTGGTACTCTCAGGTAAGTTATAAATTTACCTTCTAACTCAAGTAACTGTGATTCAATTGCTTAATTTTCCCCCTATAGGCATAATTGTTCTACCAAACTTCCAAGCTAGCCATCCCTATGGGGCTAGTTCCAAACATCCCTAAACCAAGCATCACTATTGGGTTTGTACTAGTACGATTGGATGCTTGTGGACACGAGCCAAGGAAACTTCATATAGTGCATCCTCTGACATATAAATGGTGGAGATAGACTTGATTTCATATTCAGTGCTACAAGCATCTCACTCTGCCTTTACTCACCACACACAACGTTTCAACAGAGAACCAGATAGAATGGAAGCTAGTATTATTTAGTTGCAGTGTTATTGTACTATATTTTTGTTATCCATTATATTGTATCTAGAATTATTTTGTAGAGGGACATATCAAATCTATTTTCTCATAGAATCTCTCTACAAGCTTCCCACATAGATTATTCAAACAATAATGCACAAAGAAATAAAATAATTTCCAATCATGATTTTTTTTTCATTCAAAAAGATCATGGCAGATATGCCCTGTGATAATTGTTGTCTACACAGGACCACGTTCTGAATGTTTGTGTGGAAGGAGGAGGCCACTCTGGCTTCGTGGCTCTAAGTTGCACATAGGCTGAGTTGAAGTGGAAGTCATTTAGTCATTAGGTTAGAGAACGCTCGCCTAATAATGTCTGTGGAGAAGACATGTGATCACTTTGTGTGGAGAGCATTTTTAAGTGAGGTCAGGTTTGGTGTGGTACTGTCGTTCTTAAGGTTGCCAGTCATGGCATTTGAGAGGTCACATTATAGTCACAATGGAGGGTACCCACAGTAATGTTCACATTTGCATAATTGTCATCGGGAATTTCCAATCACAAGAAGCCACTTATGATTAAAACAAAGCCCAAGTGTTCCTACTACTTTTGTAGTTCATCAAGTGAGAAATCAACCAAAGAGTATGGTGCCTGAGTTCACTTAAATATTGCATCTTTCACATCAGATTTATTTTAGTCTATGCAATGAAATTTAGTTTGTTATGTTTATAATTACAAGTGAACCTAGGAGGATGAAAAAAATATTCTTGGAATGCATAAAGTCATACCATTTCCTAGAAGTTCCTTGCTCGAAAGAGCCAATAGAACTTATGAAATCGAAACCCATTTATACATGAGGTTTTTGACAAAGAATTTAAATTTTAGACACAATGATACACATAACAATACCACATATGTTGAACTTGCATATTATTCGTAAATGTAGAGGTTGTGTTTTTGATATTATAGTTTGTTCTAGGAGATAAGAAAGATGGTAGTTTCTAGGGACAAACACATAACAAAGGCTAAGGAATCACGATCGACAAACAATGAAAATGTCAATCATAGAAACAAATGGCATGTGAAGCAACACCCAGATTCATATTTGAAAATAGCAGCAAAGCTTTAAAAGAACACAAAACATGTTCTTTAGGGAATACAGAGTGTGGACTCTAATGAAGGGATTGAACAGATTAATATGAGTAGTCAATATAGAGAATATCTCTAGCAATGTTTTCAATGGAAGAAGAAGAAAGCTGTTAATGTTTGAAAATTTGAATCAAGGATGGAATCGGGACGAACAAGTAGTGCATCCATAATGGATGATATTAGTGGGAAGGAGATACATAGTAATCTAATAGAAAGTAGTAAATGTGAATATCAAAGAATAGGCAATCTCCATTGGGGGTTGAGGCATTTATTTATCTGATTCACATATTTCCTGCAGATGGAAATGGGTTTATTAAGGCCTTCATTGTGGTTCATTGTGTGGCCTTGATGAAAATGTGGAGCACATCAATACATACATACCTTCACACCTTGTTCTTTCTACAACATGTTCCCTAGGAGGGGATTTGGCATGCAAGTAATTGACTGAACATTGGGTTTAGGGAGTGGGTTCTTACAAATATTAAGGGATTCCTCCCTCATTTGTACATGGTTGTACCTATTGATTCAACTTCTTTTCCTAGGTTAGCCAATACTTTTCAAAACAACACAAGGAATTTGTGTTAAAGAGGGAAATGAGCTTAATCCCAATTTCCTCTCTGTATCTTCACCCCATTATTTTTGTGGTGCAATAGAGTCAAAATAGGATCCACAAGTGTGACAATCTACAAGGTTGTTACATTTAGTGGCAATATTTACATATATCCTTTTTCTACAGCTCATAGGTATTGTGTCCTATGTTAGCCTCCCACAACAATCACACTGTTGCTAGTCATCAGTGGAGTCTCAAATAAAATGACAATGTACATGGGTGTTAAAATTGCATTCAGGATCTTCACTTCTCTATTTGACAATGCATTTATATGTAAAATAATTAGATAGAGTGAACTGGCCAATTGTCATATGTCATGCACAAAACACATGCAAAATCAAGAGCTTCTTTTCCATTATAGGTAGTATTCTTCACCACCACAGACACCAATGTGCATGTTCATACAATTGAGCACTCAAACTCTCATTTTGATACCATGTTTAAAATGCAATGGATATATAAGGTAGATAATTAGTACCTAGGAGATAATTTTAACTTCTTGAATGATGCTCAAATGAGCGAGAGTCTCCCCTATATATGGAAATTAATACAAGAAATCGGTCACTAATTTTATGGCTTGCGTATAAACTGTGGGAGTGAGATCACCAAGACTTACTCCACGAGGTAGTTGTTTAGGCTACAAAGAAACACTAAAATATTCTAGTATTGATGGCAGTCATCATAACAACACAATTGTTGGGAAACCAACAGACATGCTTGCCATATCTACTTAATAATCAATGAACTAGATATCTTAAAATCTTTGGGCTCACCATGAAATGTTCATATTTCTCTGGTATATCTTCTACATGTGTGATTACATACGCAATTATATACAAGTATCTCTTAGGTCACATTTCCGCCTATGGCCCAGATAACCCAGTTTTCCACTAACTCTATCCCTTGAATACAAATATCTATCTGTTTAATCCTTCCATTCTTTCTAGAAAACAAGTAGAGCTTCAAGAAAAACAACAATAGGTTAATTTTCCTACCTTTCTACTTCTCCTAGAGAAGGGTCAAAGAAACATCTTCCATTGCTGGCATCCTACACTACGAATTAGATAGGAAGAGTAAAAACATGACGTACAAGTTTGCAGCTAGGTTTCTAAACATGATAGTGATTTGGCTTTAAAACAGAACATATTGGGCTACCTAAAATTGAAGCTTTCTTTCCAACAAGTATTTCCATATGCCATGATTGGATTATTTTCCATTATATGTTAAGCCACACTCAAAATCATTCTTGTTCTCTGATGAATACCCATATTTTCCCTCCCCATAGTAGCGCTAGCAACTTTTACAAAAATGTCAAGTCAACACATAGCTCTACATATTTAACAAAATAATAAGATAGTTTGTCTTTAACAGAGTTACAAGATAGGTTGGGAGTGAGAAATGAGCCATAAAAAAAATGATAACTTCTCTTAATTGAGAACTGAGTTCCTAAAAAAAAAACTATGTTCAACAACTACAAAAATATATCCTAGAGCATTGACTACAACAACATATAAATAAGAGGCCAAAGGCAACCCTATCTAGTGGAATGGTGAAGCAGAGCCACTACTAATATTTGAAAATTAACACAAAGTAGTAGAGGCATTTGAAGAACATGTTCTGACTACTTCATCCATTATATCATATCAAGAATGGGACCCCACTAAATCTTTTTTATGCGTTTTCAAAAAAGGACCTTTTACCTATTCTTGTTTACCCAATTTCTCTTGGAATCAGTCTTCAAGCTATCTATTGGTAGGCCAACTATTCCATGTTTCGAGTATGCATATATACAAAGTGATCCTATTCTCTCTTCTTTTTTGGCTGATAATTCTATGCTTAAGGTTCTTTGTAAATGCTAGGATCGATGTCGATGTATGATGGGATTTGTTGGCTAGCATTTACAACAGGTAAGACATTTACTAATATCCAAGTGCCTGGTTGGTTGACGTAATACTCTCTTCGGAGATAGCAATATCACCATGGATGTAATGGCCTTTGAAAAAACCTATTTTCTTAATGGTTGAATAATTCAAGGAATTGTATTCTTAATGCAAGTAGCCACATTAAGAAAAGTGATAAGACTATTGACCTCAGAACTAAAAGACATACAGAATGATTTATAGACTCAAATACCCCTCCAGGAAGTTCAAACTTCAAACAAATCATTTAAATGTCTTGGTTACAAATGCCACAAGAGAGTCTATGAGTCGTCAATGATTTGAATGCCTTGAATCGTCACAATGTGGGAGGCTTGTGGGGTTCAAACTCTAGTTCAATAGTCTTGTCAAAAACTTTCCCAATCAAATATGCATTCCAACTTCTATGCCTCACATGAATGTTAAAAAGAATTTTCTTATGGGATTTTGGCTGACGAATTGGGGTACTATGAAAACTTGTACTTGTTGGATGTGGGTAGTAATTTGTTCTTTAGGTCTCTGCCTTCTAGGCTTCTTAGTTTGAGAAATCTCGAATACTTGGTTGTAGGGGAGAGAAGATAAGATAGGATAATATAATTATATTTATGTCCAACTATTAACCACAAAGAAGCTCAAAGGGACTGTTGAGTACAATGTTGTCCATACAATGCGGGAGAGCCAAACAATCTTCTATACAAAATATAATGTATGAATATAAAATACACAATGCAGGAACATAAAATATACAATGTATGGAATGCCCTAGCGGAGAGGATCATGAGCTAATGGGCCTGAGGATCATACCCATCTCTGCTAACATCTAAGGTTGAATGAAGAACACTGAAGAAAACTCCACAAAGTCTGTTGCTGAAGAAAACTCCACAAATTCTATTGGCCCAACGAAGGGCCAGTAGAAAGTGTCGACTGTCCAACAAATCATTACCTTGGGGAGTACACACGTTGTTGAGGTCTAGAGGACCTAGTTCATCTCCCAAAAGAGGGATTTGACCAGGGTGTTACCGGGAATAGTGTCCACTCAGATGCTGCTATTCCCACTAAGACTGGTAGCTATCTTAGAAACAAACAAGTAAAGTCTACTTTTGTTTTCCTTTATGAAAATAGATAAGAGTGGAACAAAGGAGACCAACCTTAGTCTTGCACTTGATTTCCTTGTTTGATTCCTCTCCTTCCTAATAGAGCTTTGTCGCTTCTTCTTCGTCTGCCTAGCTTCAAAGAGCACTGGTGGAATCACAACAACATACTACTATCGAAGAACAAAGATCTATATTCATAAATAACACAGGACCAGATATGTGTTAACCATACAAATGCATAGATAAGCAAACATACAAGAATACAGAGGAAAACTTGAATAACCTTATTAAGATCAAGAATAGCAAGAGGATTACAACCATATGTTCTGACCCAACATCATCCTCCAGCAAGAAAGCCCTTCTTCACCTCAAGTAAAGCTTAAATCACCCAACACTATGAAGTTACACCAGAAAACCAACAACACTTCTCTACAAGATACAAGATTCCAGCCTCTGGATCTCTATGATGAGGGATCCATATATATATGATTGTAGGGAGGTGAGTCATCTTCTGGGTCTTGATTAGTGTCCTCTCTCTGATAGTTCTTGATTCCACTTGGAGAATGATGATCTCTTACTCATCCCTGGTCGAAAACAGAGAGGCAAGTGTTAGAGGGGAAGCTTCTGGAAGATTCCATGATCTTCCACCTCGCAATTTGTCTCTGCCATTTTTCCATTCCTGACCATCGCACCCTAGAGAGGGGCCATTCAGTATGCATTGCACCCTTTACACTGGGAAGGTGATATGCATCACACCCTCTGCACTGGGTATTCAGTATGGTCCAATTTTGACCATTT
>APFE031399446.1:0-35311 GCA_000404065.3 Pinus taeda
GCGATTGCGATCAATCCAGGCAACCATTCGCGACCTCGTCAGTTCCAGGTAAGAGGCGCTTCCCTTAGCTCCATTTTCGTACCATTTTTAATTCATTTAGTTCCTGAGTGGGCCCCAGCAAGGGGGATTTGCAAAATTAGGGCTTCGCCCCATTGGCGCGGGTATCCAGCGCGGACCCGCGCTAATGGGGTAAAAAACCCAAGGGAGCCGCGCCATTAGCGCGACTGTTTTAAGAACAGTTGCGCTAACCGCGCGACCCAATTTTTCCCATGCTTTTGCCCGTACAAAGTGAATTTTCTTTGGATTAGCATTTGTATAATGTTCTAATGAAGGCAAATTTGTCCTTGTGGGTGCAGGAAACAGGTCCAAATGTTGGTAGTATGGAAAGAGCGAGAACATGACATTATTGATGCCTTAGCCATTGAGGATGAAGGGTGCATGAACGCCCTGAGGGATTGCGGCCTTAAGAAATTCTTCCTCGCATCATCTATGCGGGCGCAACTTGAGCTGCTGCAGTTTATCATTGATGCTTGGGACGTAGACAACCAAGTGTTTAGTCTGTGGAATCAGACCTTGGAGCTCGAGGTCTCCGATGTGTATTTCATTACGGGATTGTCGCGGAGAGGGGCGGTTCCTATCCTGACAGGTAGTAGACCTTCTGGGGAGAAGGTTGGTGAAGTGAAAGCTCGAGTGTGCCCCGAAGCACAATTTGGGCAACAAAGTGCAAAGGTGTTGATCACCACCATCCAGGATTTGACGCTGAAAGCCATCCTCTTCACCATCACACGCACAGCTGGGGTACAAGCGCCCCATGAGGCCAGCAAGAACCACCTGATCCTAGCGACTGAATGCCTCAGTCCGACCGTTTTTAACTGGGCTGCCGCGGTGACTACTCACATTAAAAGGCAGCTCACTAATTGCAAGCGAGCTGAGACGAAACAGTTTGCATACGGGTCCATCGTGGTATCGTTCTTCCTGGAACGAATACCACTATTCCAGATTCAGAGAGCTGTGGTGGCAGGTCCATTGCCACAAGAGCCTAGAATGGCTCGCTGGGCAGCACTGATGCCCAGGGGAGGAGGAGGCCAGGAGATGTCATGGCACCCCGAGTTCTTCATATGGTTCTGACGGCAGTTCATCGTGATCCAGGATTGGCCGTATGCAGGGACCAGTGTCATGGGAGACCCAGACCTTCCACTACCAGAGGGGGAGGAATGGGAGGAGGAGCTAGGTATGCACTCCTCGATTTTGATGTTTTCTATTTTTTTTTGTCTTTTTCGATACATGCCTAAATAATGATTATATATGTATGCAGATGTGGGCCCAGAGAGACCAGCCGGGCTATCCCCTACATCGCGAAGAGGCCAACCCGTAGCCGACCCACCGGCAGTGGGGGAGGAGTTGATTCACAATCTCGAGGGGCTTGCCCAAGGGATTCCTGGTTATGCCAGATTGGCAGATGTTCCTCTTGCTTACCAGAGGCATACAGTAGGGGTGTCGACTCGCGTCCATCGTCTACTGAGACGATTGGTGCGAGCGGTGATGTGTTATCATGAGCACCACCGTGCTTAGGCTTCTAGACTTTATTTTCTGCATATATATTTTTTGAGAGACATGTGTCTCAGATGTACCGGGAACACAGACTCTATCCAGACATGTAAATTCTATTTTTTGAGCGCCTCAGTGCGCCACACGATATATATATATACATGGTGTTTTTATTGTATCTTATGCTTCCTGTATTTTGTTGATTTACATATTATGCAAATGTCTGTCCAATACATAGTTAGCCAATGCATCGGTTACTGCATTAAGTCTTCTTGGAATGTGATGATAAGTAATGTAATCAAAATCTCTTTCCAGTAACTTAACACGTAAATACAACCTTAAAATGCGATGATCTCTGACGGAATATCGTCCGTTGAGCTGGTGGACTACAAGTTGCGAATCTAAGTTTACAACCAATGAGCGAATTCCAAGATTAATCGCCTAAGCTAATAATTCAATTACAGCACTATATTCAGCCACATTGTTCGTTGTACAACCCAGACACACTCCTTGAATATCTACTAACTCACCATGAGGATCGTAGATCACCCATGCCGCAGATGACTGATTGCGAGTACTACGGGAAGCACCATCAGCGAAACCAACGTAAGGTGATCCAGACATCTGTTCAAGAAGCAAAAGACACAATAAGCGGCAATCATGCCAACACACTGAGATAAAAATGAAACAAACACGCACACACACAACAAACTCTTAAAAAGAATATGTATGTACAAAAATGAAGCGCGCGCATGATACTTGATTCAAGTCAAGCCCTTTTTACGGCTTCGCCTTATCGCACTGATGCATAGCCGGCCTAGATAATGTAGGCATCGCTCGGCCTGTTGTCTAAAATGATCAACGGCACTGATGATCTGCCCATGCCCCCCGGCCGAGCGAGGTTTACAAGCTAGAGGATCAGTGCCCCCTTTGCCAGAGGGACCGAGGGTTGCAACATAGTGCAGTGAAGGATCAGAGCGAGCCGAGACCAAAGCAAGTGAAGCAAGGCTCAGAGGTGGGAGGGAGAAGATACCCATAAGGGTAGGGTCTTTGAAAATCCCAGCTCCCATAGTCTCAAACGGAACATCGGTATGCTCAACGAATGGTACATTTCCCTCAGAAGAGGAGGCGAAGAAAGAAAGCTGGTCGACCGTGACAATTTTCCCCTGATGGGGGAAACGAATGACACGGAAGAGGGATGAAGCCACGACGCACATGGCATACGTCCAACTCCGGCCCAGAAGGAGGTTATATGTGAGATTTGCGTCGACAACCTCAACTTCTACTTCCATAGTCTTCCCTTCTAAGGTGATTGGTAGTCGTTGAAGAATAGCATAAGGGCGAGATTCTCTCCCATCGAATGCTTCCAAGGTCGTTGGAGATTGACTCAAAGTCGGGGACCCGATGGCTTTCCAACACGCAATAGACATAATGCAGGTAGATGCGCCTTCATCAATAACTGTACGATGGATCGTTTTGGAATTGATGATGACTTGAATGAGAAAAGCGATCTGATGAGGCAGTGGAGGAACATGACTCTCGAGGTTGAAGGTAATCAAATCCGAGTCCGCTGGGTCGATGCCACTGATGGCCGATAGCAGGGACTTCCTCTAGGGGGGGCAACTCTGAAGAACCTCTAAGGCGGACATAGCCGACAGAGCCTACGCTAAGTCCTCTACGATGCTATAGTGCTGGGCAGCACGAGCATTCAGATTATAAGAAGATCTTCTGAGTACCCCTTTGGAAGGGGGTCGGATTGTCATCTCAGTACTCGATCTCTCAATATGGAGGGGACCAGAGCTGGACGAAGGAGCACTTGAGGGAACCTCTGGCTCCTTCCCGGCGGATGACGGATACTCCTTCGCTCGAGTCGTTACATGAACGGGAATAGTTCCAGCCATGAAGACCTGGGAACCGAAGGGAGAAGAAGAGGGATCAGCCACCATTTGAGTTTGTTGAGAGGGAAAGGGTTCTTTAAGAGCCGCAGGGACCCAAGGAGCGCCCTTCAACAAACGACTAACTTCGGACTGCCTGGGGCAGTCCTTAGTATAGTGATCCTCCTCACAAATGAGGCAAGGATACTTGGGTTTGCGCTTGGCTCCTTCCTCGGCTGGAGGTTTAGAGGATTCCTGTTTGGGTTGCTCGGATTTATTTTTCCCTTTCCCCTTTTCTTTTTCCTTTCCTTTCGAGGCCTTGCCCGCCGTGGTGGACTAGACGGCGTTGACCTCGGAAGTGTTACTAGAATTTAAAGCACCTTGAGAAGTGTTTTCGTTGGATGCACTTGACTTTTGCTTCCCAGGGTTCGATGATTTTTTAGAGGCCTGATTCACAGAGCCAATGACTCCATCGACAGATGGCTTGGGTGGAGCCTTGGATGTACCGGGCCTTGGGGCTTCCGGCAAGTACTCATAGAAGGTGCCAGACTGAGAGTAAACTAAGTCTAGGTATTGAGCGCGCGCGATCGCTTTCTCTTCCGTTACACAGGCTGCCATAGCAATGTCCCGTGCAATCTTAGGGACAAAGGAAGTCGTGAACCAGTCGGTGAGGAGTTGATCAGGAATCCAAAACTTGATCAACCTGCGACGCCTTCTCCATTCATGGATGTGATCGGAGATATGCGTTATCGTATCCTGCTTAAGAGACGTAAGGAGGTGAGTCCCTGTCTCGTACCGAATGGGTAATTGGAAGTGAGTAAGGAATACCATGGCCAATGAATTAAAATCTTGAAATGATGCGCGGGTCAATTCAATGTACCATTTAGTGGCTGAACCAATGAGAGTCCTCTAAAAGAGGCGAAGCCGAATCGAGTCATCGAGCCATGAATTAGACGAACACCATAAGTGATACGTCATTACATGAGCCTGAGGGTCCTCTCCGACTTTCCCGTCGAATTTGGGACAATCACTAGGTATCTTAGTTGGAACTGGTGGCCATTGTGGATCGTGTAAAATGGGATCATTTGTTAACTTCGACACATCGGGCAGTTCCAATGTTGCTAAAAATGGTAGCTGCGGATAAAAGGACATTTGTCCCGGATACGAGGTAGAGCCAGAATTCCAACCAGTTCCAGATTGCCCCCACTCTCCTTGTCCCGATGGACCAGGTCCAAAAGGGCCTTATCCAGAAGGATTTTGTCCGTAAGGGTTGTTTCCAGAACCGGGTTGTTGATACCGGTTCTGCCCCCCAGCGCCCCATTGGTTACCATACTGGCCAGCAGGTTGTTGATAATTTTGATAAGGATTACCCTGCGGTTGCTTGTAATTTTGATACGGGGTGCATTGATTCTGCCCCTGGGGCTGCTGGTATCCATACTGAGCCTGGGAACTAGGCGACATTTGATGACCAGATTGGGATTGATACCCACCTGAATACGGGGGTTGGGATTGATACCCACCCGAATAAGGAGGCTGGGATTGATACCCACCTGAATAAGGAGGTTGGGATTGATACCCACCTAAATAAGGAGGTTGGGATTGATACCCACCTGAATACGGAGGCTGGGACTGATACCCGCCCGAGTAAGGAGGTTGGGATTGATACCCACCTGAATATCGCTGCTGGGATTGATACCCACCTGAATGAGGAGGTCGGGATTGGTACCCGCCTGCATGTTGGGCCATTTGGCCAGAAGGTTGTCCTGGCCGGATCTGAGACGGCCCCATTTGTCCAGAAGGTCGAGCTTGCTGAGCGAGGAGCCGCCCTTGCGCAATCGAGGATTGTCCTTGTTGACCAGATGGTTGCTGAGCGGTAGGCTAGCCTTGCTGTGCGTAAGGCTGGCCCCCTTGCCCAGAAGGGTTGCCTTACTGGTTTCCGGGTTGACCTTGCTAGCCATAAGGTTGGCCCTGGTTCCCATAAGGTTGCCCCGAAGGGTGGCCTTGTTGGGCACCGGGTTGTCCTTGTTGAGCATTGGGTTGTCTCGGGTTTCCAGAAGGTTGCCCAAGATATGTGAAAGACGGACCACTAGAGGCCAAAGTTTGTCCCTGATAGGGTTGTCCTTGCGGGCCTGCTTGTTGACCTGGGTGATTCTGGCTAGAATGTTGCTGCCCATGATTAGGCTGCGAGTAAGGCTGTTGAACCTGGTAGGGTGGTCCTTGGGATGGTTGTCCTTGACCCTGATGGTACTGGCCACCACCATACCCGGTGGTACCCCAAGCCACGTTTAATGGAACGGAAGCCTCAACATAAGGCTCTTCAGGCAAGGAGGTATACAAATAAAGATTCTCAGGATCATAATAGGGGCCTTGCCCATCTGGGTTCCGGACATTACGCAAGTACTCAAAATATGCCTCCTCTGCCATCATATGATCGGAAGCAGGAGGAGCACCACTTGCGGGGCACACAACTCTAGCAGTATGTGTCGATTGACCACTTTGTGCCGGACCTCGAGATGGGCCTGCAGCAGAAGTGACAGCAGATGATGTTGTAACGACACTAACAACTGGAGTCGACGACGCGACACAGATGGTCAGATTGGTTGGGACTGCTGTAACAGCAGTATGGTGAACTTGGGAAACAAATGGTCTTGTGGTAGGGACGATGTTTTGATCCCATACAGAAGAGGAAGCTGCAGAGTTCATAACATCCCTCAAAGATCTATAGCGCGCGGGCACCGTGATACCCAGAGGTATAATGGTGTAGGGCGTAGAGATGATTGGGGATGTAGCCGAAATGGGAGTATCAATACTCGACATAACGGACGGCCCACCAAACAATCCGTAAAACTGCTTATACACCTTGGCAATCGTATGAAAACCAAGGACTTTCCGTACTGCAGTCAATCTTCCCGAAGGTTGTGTTCGGTGCGTTACGGCTTGTAAGGCGGCAGACACGGCTTCCTATGGATCAAGGATGCAAACCTAGTGGAGTCTCCCCATATATACGCGACGGTACGTGGGAGCCCAAATCCGTTCAGCGTCGCAAACCGGTGTCTCGGGGGCAACAGAAGATGGAGACCCTTGGTCACTTGGGACAGGAGACGGAGTTGATGGATCCGCCAGGATGATCAAACAAAGACCCTAAGCAAACTAACGATAAAAGACCCTACTCAAAACTAAACGCAAACAATATCTACCAAGGTAAATGTTATCGTGGCCGAATAAATTTTATGACATTAGGACACAACTTGACCTTTTCATGTTTTAAGAGTCGAGAAAAGGACAAAAGGTGACTCTAGTCGCCTTCGAATGTTTTGAGAGCCCGAAGTGACAAATTCTCTATAGAGCCTTTTCTTTTACAGAGTCCAAAAAGGATCAAAAAGTGACTGCTCTGGAGAAACTAGGCAAAGGGGTTTACCAGACAATCCGTAAAACTGCTTATACACCTTGGCAATCGTACGAAAACCAAGGACTTTCCGTACTGCAGTCAATCTTCCCGAATGTTGTGTTCGGTGCATTATGGCTTGTAAGGCAGCAGACACAGCTTCCTATGGATCAGGGATGCAAACCTAGTGGAGTCTCCCCATATATACGCGACGGTACGTGGGAGCCCAAATCCGTACTAGACCACAATCGAACCACACCAGGAGGAATCACCCAACCTTAATGTGAGAACAAAGGTGACTAGGTTTAACGACGCCGGAGCACGTCTCTAGCCTAGACTTCTAGAATGTTTGCGTTAAGTTCCAATGCATTGTTAAGTTTATTCAGTTCATTTTAAAGTTGATCTTGAGTTACGTTTCGGTTTTCAGGTCCTACCGTATGTAATCTCTCAAAATCCCTAAATGCAATCTATATGCCAAAACACGTCATTCCATTCGATGAATGCTAATTACAAGAGAGTTAAAGAGCTTTCATGCAAACGAAATGATCACAAACAAAAAAGAACTTCCCTCATGCAGCCAATGTGAATTAACAAACTTTTCTTTAAGATCACTAATCACTAATCGAAACGAAAAGTTCTAATTCTCATTAACTAGTTCAAAGCAAAAGAGATTTTTCTTTTTGACGATGGAAAAATGACTTTGAGAAATGACAACAAACAAATCCTACTCAATACAAGATTCAGTTCCCTAAATCACAAAGCAATCCCTCAAAAACGAGAAAAGTCCCAAAGACACAAATGAGCCATGTAATCTAGGCTCAAAGTGAGGTGAAGCGGAATTCAAGTGAAGACAAAGCAAGTCACTCAAATAACGCAACAAAATGATTCACAACTACCAAGCAAGTGCAAGGGAGCAATTAGAGAGTTGACTGGACCAATAGAAGACCAAAAACACCTAAGGGAGGCTCAACACACAAGGCCACTAGATGCCCTAGGGCTAGAAATGTGAAATCGATAGAAGAAGGCAAACACCCAAAGGGTAAAGGTAATCTATGCAATTGTAATCTATGCACAATTCACTTGAAAAGTGTGCAAATGTAATCTATGCACAAATGAGAATTCTAATTATGCAAGTGTGATCTATGCAAGAGAATTCTCAAACACAAGATGATTCTAATGTAATCTAAGAACCAGTCAAGTGGAGATCAAGAAAATTGGGTGAGATTTCCAAAGACCAAAAAATAAAAATTCTCAAAGGCGATTAACACTCATACACAAAAGCAAAAAGATGCAAAATTGTGAAGAGACTGAGACAAACCTTCAAGTAATGATCAAAGGAAATCAAATTAAGAATTTCTCAAAAGAGAGACTCAAAACCAGTCCAACAAGACTCCCACACACTCAAGCAGTTGAAAATGATGTGGCAAAATGTAAATCCAAGCTCAGACAGCAAGCAAAACAAGTGGACCAAAAACTACACGGCCTGGCGCAACTATCAGGCTGCAACTCGCGCTAAACAGTGATTGGCGCGAGTTGTCAGTTAGCAACAAGGGCCACTAGCGCGACTGTAAAAGCAAAAAGCGCGCTAACAAAGTTTGCTAATTTCAAAAGAAAAATACGCAGTCCAGGGCTTGGGTCACAAGCTTAAAGCAAGTCAAAAAGCACAGGGGTAGCAAGAAATTCAATTCCAAAGGCTTATCTAAGCAAACAAACAAATGAAAACCAAAGAGGCAAGACAAACTCCAAATTGTTTAGTTCGTAAACCAAACCGGAGATCGACTGAAGCGGCTTTGATCTACTTCACTATTGTAAAGAAATAGTGTTTTGAAGGCTATCTGGCCGTGTTTCAGACTCCGTCTAAGTTTACAAAACAAACAACAAGCTAAAATCCCCAGCAGAGTCGCCAAATTGTTGGAGAGGTAAATCCCCTCTATGGATAGAGGCGATCCCTACTAGCCCAGAACGGGTCTAGCAACAATCAACAATGCTATCATGCAAGTTCCTAATTGCAAATAAAAAGGTAGGTGAATAAGACCTACTTGAGATCCAACGCTTTAGTTTGTTGAAGAGACGTCGCCCACGTTCCTTTGCCTTGGCTGGTCATGATCCTCCACTATCCACGTGAATGGACACCTGCACACAAAGAGAACAACACTAACACAAGCGTGAAATCTAGTATATGCAATTATATATCAGTCAGGAAGGATATAATTCAACATCAACCATTACAAGTACAATGAGAATGGAACCATAATGATAGTCATCTATTTATTAATATTCAACAAAGGAGAATACAACCAGCGTCCTGACGTCAAGTCCTCTTTTGGCTGGGTGCTCAGCTACAAAATTCTTGAAAAAGCTTGAAGGGGTGAGGGACAAGCTCTCTCTCTCTTTGACAACAAAGTCTCCTTACTTAGGTAAAGCCTTATGGGTGCAAAGAAGGTTTCTTACAACTCCAATCTTTTGATATCTTCCTTTCAGCACAAGTATTTCCACCAGAGTCAGAACTAGAACTAGCTTGCTCAAGCCAAAGGAACAAGCTTTTATAGAGGAAAGGAAGAGATAAGGTCAATCCCCCACAATCATGGATTTGGTGGCAAACAACTTTCCATCCAAGGAGATTCGAAGCCAAACCATCCTCACTCAACTTGGAATCAGTTTGGTGAATGAGGTGGACAGAACCTTCAGAGGTTTGAATGGTTAAAAACTTTGCCCAAAATGATTGGCGCGATTGCGACTCTGGGACAGAGCGCTAATGGCGTGCCCTTTCATTAGGATTTTCCCCATTGGAGCGGGCACAACACAGGGCACCAGCGCTAATGCAGAAAGGGCTATTTTTAGGGGCAATGAGCAGGAGATGTCTTAAGGGCATATGAAGCTCATGTTTAGAGGTAAATAAGGCAAGTGGTTTCAAGTCTTGTCACTTCCCACAAGTCCCGGAATGGGTCCTCCAAGATGTGGGAGAGGGGTAACAGGGACGGTGACAAACGATGACAAATTACTATGTAACAAAGAGAAAGAGGAGAAACATAGTTTTCTACGACAACTGCAAGCAAAGGATGAGGTCTTGGAAAATATGCAACATGACCCATGTGAGGTAAAAAGTAGTTCTCCATTTGCATTTATATTTCTTGATGATGATTTCGCTATTTTGGAAAATCACACCACGAGAATTGGCTCCAAACTATTGAAGAAAATGGGGTATGAAGGAAAAGGCTTGGCATTAATGGCCAAGGCATTGTCAACCCCATCAAAGTAGAGGAATTACCCCATCAAATAAGGCTTGGAATGTCAGAAAGGAAGTTGGGGAATGTGCTGAGATAGATAGCAAACCACCAACAACAGATGATGAGAAGCCCTCATCAATTCTTTCCAAATTGACAGAGGAGGTAAAATATGTTGATTTCCTTTTGGTTTTGTCTTCACATGGTATTATTTCTATTGGAGATGTGGAGATCCGAATTACAGGGACAAACATGAGGCTCCTTACCAAGATGAGGCATGAGGAGGAAAAAGAACTTGGTGTTAATAACCAAGGCATAACTCAACCTTTGGAGATTGTGCATAAACCTCTATTTTCAGGCTTGAGATGCACTGAGGGAAAATGCTCGAAGGTGTCATATGCTTTTGAGACATCATCAAAATCGTTGAGTAAAGAGAATGATGGGAACACATCCCCATTATCACATGGCAGTTTCCATTGCAAGGAAAGAGCTGAGGCAAGATCTCATCGCCATAATGACACCAAAGGTAGCAAGGAAAGGTATAACCACTCTCGACAGTCGAATGTTCATTTTGATTATAGTCATGTTGTTAGAGATGAACATAAAACATGGAATTGAGAGACATGTACCTTTTGTGGATTACATAACCATACATTTTCTAAGTGTTGGAAAAGAATAGCAACACAAACAAACAAGAGGCATGAAAGACCCTCTCAATATCAGGTAAAGAAACATGTTAAACAAATCTAGAGGATGAAGACCTATTGTAGTCATTGCGACAGAAGTGGCCATCAAAGAGCCACTTGTTGGAGGCTCCATCCAGAGTAGCACCTTAAAGACAAAGTGTCGGTGCATGAACCAGGTGAAGCAGTTGTTCAACCATCGCATGCGCCACAAGGAGGCGACACATTCACCTTGATAAGTGAAAAATGGTTTTTAGATGTGTTAGCTTGTCATGGTCATGCTTTTGTAAATCATTTCTTGCATTCTAAAATGTAAAAGTGATGATGTGTTTTCCATCAGTTTTTAAGAAACAATGATGTCTGGTCTTATTTCGTGTTGCATAATAAACTATGAAAGTGATGTCATGTTTCCATCACTTGTAAAAGCAAATAGTGTTTGGCCTTATCTTTGTAAATCATGTGTTGCAATGATGATGTGTTTTACCATCACTTGTTGAAGTAGCAATGATATGTTGGCCTTGTTTTTGTAACTGGAGTATTGTGTCCATCTTGATGTAAACTTGACCACCGAGTATGTGTTATAAACTTGTGGCAAGTGTGTGATGCTTGGGTCATTAGTTGGTCATGTAAATTCACCATGTGATTTGCAAAACAATATACTACAAGTTGGGAAGGTTGCAGGTTTCGGCTCATCGCTTAAGGCTTCAAAGAACAAAGGTGAAGGAGATGGAAGCGAGACCTTTAGGATGCTTGTGATGCAGACAAGGTACAAAGAAGTTGAAGATTATTTTTCATGCTTTTGGAGGACAAAAATCTCCTTAATGGGGAGGATTGATCCAGGTGGCTACAGATACACACACATGACAAAGAGGGCTTATGAAAGCTTGAAAATCAAAGTGATCAGAATGTTTTCGAACTAGGACCAGAGCGTAGATCTTGTCATCTTGATCGCAGTGGTGTGACTGGTTCGTCAATCCAAGTATGTATGAGGAAGATATAGGCAGTGAAAGTTTGGTTGACTTTTGCTCACTGGCGAGGCTTAAGGAGGTAGCAATTTGGACAAAATCCAGTCACTGGATTCCAGCCAACCTGGGCCAGATTCTAGCCAAATTTGTGGCCTATTTAATTTGATTCCTTCAGTCAAATATTGAAATTTTTGAAAAATGTGTTCTTATTATATTAAAATTTTTAAAAATATATATGAAGGAGGTGGTGGACCACCACCCCCACCAACCCATGCCTCTCCTTCTAAATAACACTATATGCCATACGATTAATGAGAGGCATTTAAAAATATATATATGAAGGAGGTGATGGGCAACCACCCCCACCACCCCACGCTTCTCCTTCTAAATAACACTATATGCCATAATATTAATGAAAGGTTGGCGGGGACCAAACTTGCCCGACCCATGTGGGTTGGCCCCCACTGGGTGGCCCCATGAATGAACCATAGAACCCCATATACCATTTTTTCCAGGAAAACTAGTGTCTCTATTTGATCTGCTAGTCCCACTAAGATGGGTAGCTATCTTAGAAACAAACAATTCAAAGCAATTTGTGTTTTCCTTTATGGATGATAGATAAGAGAGAAGCAGAGAGCACCAACCTCAGTCTTTCGCTTGGCTCCTTGCTTGTTTCCTCTCTCCTTTGATAGAGCTTCGCCACTCCTTTCTCACTTGTCCCACTTCAAAGAACACCTATAGAGGCAAAGCAGCAAAATACCATCAAAGCATAGGGATCTATAATGCCATAAACAATGTAGAATCAGATGTACATTAACCATATAATTGCATTCACAAATACAAGTGCACAAGTGCACAAGTTTATGGAGGAAAACTCAAATAGCTTTATTGATAATAGAAGTAGAAGAGAGGATTACAACCCAGCTATCTGATCCAACATCATCCTCCTAGCATGAAATCCCTCTTTACCTCATGAAAAGCAAAATCACCCAACAATACAATGTCTCAAAGAGAAACCAACAACACTTCTTTACAAATTACAAAATTCCATCCTCTGGATCTCTGGGATGAGGGATCCATTTATAGATATTTGTAGAGGGGTGAGTTAGCTTCTGAGTTTTTGATTAGTGTCATTTCACTGATATTTCTTGGTTCCACTTGGATATTTCATGATCTCTTACTCATCCCTGGGCGAATTCAGAGAGGCAAGTGTCATATGAGTAGTTTCTAGAAGATTCTTTGAGTTTCCACCTAGCAAACTGCCTCTGCCATTTGTCTGCTCTCGCTCATTGCACCCTAAAGAAGGGCTTTTCAGTATGCATCGCAGTCCTTGTGTGTAACAAGTGAGATGCATCGCACCCTCAGCATGGAGCAGTCTATATGATCCAGTTTTGACTAGTTTTGAGTAGTTTTTCAGGGAGAACTTCTGGGAAATGATGTAATCAATTAACATTGATCCTTTAGGATTTGAAACAACACTTTTAGGGGTTTGAGAGTGCTTGGTTTATTGACATATGTGATTTGGGTTGCAGTTCCCAAATATGTCTATAATAGTGGCCCCCTAAAGCATGAGGTTGTAAATCTTCTGATGTCGAGTGAAAAGCTTTATCATGAGGATCTAAGGTTTTTTTAACTAGAAGGTGACCTGTATAAAATACAATACAATACATTATCTTCATATTATTTTCATGATTTAGTTGAGGCAGGCATTCCCATGCTCAACTTTATAAATTCATTTTCATGTACATAGGACAGACAACCATCTGTGTGGCAAACTAATGATTCTAGTAGAGCCATCATCCTTTAGCTTGGATGATCATCTGTGCAGCTATGGAATACATTTGATGTCTTTATTTTCCTAAATATATCGCAGCCCAAATGTATGAAACTAGATCCGGGGTCTTCAAACTCATTCAATCTTCGCCCAATGTACAAGTCAATCCATGTGAAGAGACGTCTTGAAGTCGAACATGGAAAGACATCGCCTGATTACCAGCCAATGATGTAATCTATTAACATGCGTGAGAAGAATCACTGATAATGATAATGACCCTCAAGGTACTACAGTACAATTCACATGGTGTGAATATAGGACTTGACATCGAACACCACGCAAAATCTTTTGGTCGAAGGCCATTGATGTAACATGTTGCCAGAAGTGAGAAACTTGCCATTGAGGCATGCAAGCTTAAAAGTACTGAAATGGTTGTTGCTAAGTCAACTTCTTAGATAATGAGCTGATGTAAACAAGAAGTGACCTTTCATATGAGGGCCTTAATGAATTCCACATCTACAACACGAAACGAAACAAATGATTTTCTAGAGGTGAAAACGATCTGATGATACAAGATTCATGGTGGTGGTCTTGAAAAATGGAGCGTGAAGGTATTACACTAGATGAGGCGTTAGCTGGGTTGGTGAATTCTCTGAGCGACTACTCTTGAACATATCGGTGACACTATGATGGATCGGTAGCATTAACCCTATGGATGGTATGGAGGACCAATGGTGATGGTGAATGGAATAACCCAACCTGACTCAATCATGGTGATGAAGTGAAAGTGTCATGTTCAAGAGCGATCTGCTACCAATGAAGTTCTTCAAGTTTTTTATCCTTTTTCCCTAGTCATTTTTAACCAGTACCTCTTTATTTTTGTCAAGCTTGAGGAGGATAACATATGCTTGTTCTATAATTTTCCCTTCGGGCAAACTTGTCACTCTATTTTAGCGAGTCTAGTGACAATGAAACTTGCTCTTGTCTGCATGGACAAGTTTGTCGCTATTGTTTTAATGAGTTTAACGACAAATACAACTTGGTCCTTTTCATATTTAGAGAGTTTGAAAAGAGATGGAAAGGAAACTCTAGTGGTCCTTTTTCGTGGTATAATCCTTTAAGTCCAAAAAAGTATATAAAATAATACGAAAGGGATGACTTTTCGATAGTTTTAGCAAGCCAAACAAGACAAGCGCTCAATCTTTTTGTGTAATAATCTCTCAAGTCCAAAAATATTAAAATATAGAGGAGGGATGGTGCTTCCCTTTACTTTAACGAGCTGGAAAGGCCATTAGCTCATAAATCTTTTCATATTTTACGAGTCCAAAAAGAGCTTAAAAGAGACTCGTTTTTTAGGAACAAATGATGTATCCGGGTAGCAACTGGTTCCAGTTAAGTTTGGAACTTCTCAAACATGACAGCGTAATGAGGATGGCTAATAGAATCACTCATCACAGTTGTTCCTCAAAAGGGTAAGCAATCAAGTGGAGGCGTATGATCAACTAAAAGAGTGGAGGTGATGGAAAGAACACAACCAAGGTTCGAAAGGCAAATAGAATGGAAATCACAAAGGTTATTTACTAAGGGTGGATTCATTTTTTAATGAGTTTGAATCAGAAGAAACTATGCTCAGCTTCAGTTTCATGTTCACACAGGCTTAAAATGAAAAATTATGCTTGTTATAAGTTTGCATGCCCCCCAAGCTTCATTGCATTCAATGCGGTGGTTGGAATGAAGGTTTACCTTCGAGATATTTGAAAGACTTTACTTGGATTTTACGAGATAATAATCAAAGACTGGATTTGGAAAGGGAGTTGTTTCATTTTTTAATGAGGTTGACACAGTAAAAGAACTATCCTCATAACCCTTGTTTCGTTTTGTAATGAGGTCGACACAAGATAAGAACCATCCTTGGTGACCCATAGTATCAAAATGGTCAGAGTTCTTCTTAATCTTTGATGATGTAGAAGATATCATATGACAGGTTTCCACTGTGGCCACTTCTGCCACATTACATGGAGGCGGGAGGACAAAAGTACCCATTAAGGAAGGATCTTTTAGGAGACCTACTCCGACATTTTGAAGCGATTGAGAACTTCCATGGATCAATGGAATGCTTCTAGAAGCTTGTGAACTATTGGGGAAAAAGGTTAGTTGGTCAACAATTTTAATTCCACCTTGGAAGCGAAATGCAATCTTTCTAAAATATGTTGAAACAACAACAACCACAGCATAAATCTAGGGCCTGCCCAGTAGGATATTGTAGTCAAGGTTTCCATCAATGACCTCAACTTCAAGTTCTATTGTCTTGCCCCCCAATTCAACTTGCAAGTTACCTAAAATCCCATATGGCGTGTATGTTCTTCCATTGAACGCTTTTAATGTCATTGATGATCAAGACAAGGGTGGCGAGCCTAAAGTTTTCCAGCAACTCATTGACATAATACAGGTAGATGCCCCCTCATCAATAATTGTTCAATGAACAGTTTTGTTGAGGGTTTTTACTTGTATAAGGAAAGTGATTTGGGCCAGTAACTGAGGTTCGTATCCTTTATGGTTGAAGCCCACAAGATTGGCATTCGATGTGTCAATCCCACTTATTGCTGATAACAGAGCCTGTTTTGGGAGGGGCAATTGTGCAATACTTCAAGTGTCGACATAGCAGATGGTGATTGAGCCAGATCTTCCACTATATTAAATTCTGTGTTGCTCGGCACAAGGATTAAATGTCGATTTATGTACTACTCCCTTAGGCGGCTTTATAGTTAATTCAGGAATTATGGGTGGAACAACTTCTGGCGAAGTTGTTTTCGAACTACTGGTTTGATCTGTAGCCTTATTGTTCGATGACTGTGGATTCCCATAATCTTTATTCCTTTTCAATATCAAAGCATCATTTTCCTATTTCGAGATGGATAGCATAAGCACTTGGGATTTGGAAGCATGATCGATGGTAACCAACTTGGTTTGTGGTTTTGGAAATGGATCAGTCAACACCGCTGAGGCAGTTAAAGTCTTTAAAAATTTCACAACCTCAACTCAATGTGGACAATCTCTCGTGAAATGCTCGTCATTACATATTAAACATGGCTAATGAGGTTTCTGTTTCCTAGTAGGGTTTTCAGAAGATTTGTTAGGAGTCGAATCTTCCTATTTCTTCTTTTTGTTTTTCCCTTTATTCTTGCCCCCTGGTTGCTTTGGTTCTTTGCCCTTGTTAGATGACACGGCATTAACCTCTGAGGCAAGAAGTTTGTCATTTGCTTTTTTGCTAGAAACTGCAAGGGCTTTACTAGTTTAAGCCTTTGCAGTTTGCGTACTTGAGGTGCCAATCACGCCATAGCCGACATGAGAGTCTATGTTTGATTTAGGAGTGGGAGGAATGGAAAATTCTGGTCTAGGAGCTTCAGGAATTTTGTCATAGAGCATGCCAGACTGAGTATAAACCAAGTCTAAATATTGTGCACGAGCAATGACTTTCTCTTCAGTGACAACTCCTTCTTTTGCCACATCTTCTGTAATAGAAGGTAATAATGACTTGATAAACCACTCAGCTAGAAGCTGATCAGGAACATGCGTCTTTACCATTCGACAACAATGTCGCCACTCATGAATATGATCGGATATGTGAGTGGTTGTTGTCTGTTTAAAGTTGGTAAGGAGTTATGTTCCTATTTCGTACCTTATCGGTAATTGAAAGTGGGTTAAAAAGGTAGTGGCAAGGGTGCTGAAGTTATTGAATGAAGCTCTAGGAAATTCGATGTACCATTTTGCTGCCGAACTAGTTAGCGTTCGCTGAAAAAGGTGAAGTTTAATCAAATCATCATTGAGAGTGTTGGATGAACGCCACAAATGAAAGGTCATTACATGATTCGATGGATCTTCAGTCAGATTTACATTGAATTTAGGAATATCTGAGGGAAGTTTATGAGGAATCGTCAGCCACCAAGGCACGTAGGCAATTGGATCACTGGTTAACTGGTTCAAATATGGTAACTCGAGAGTTGCTACAAAGGGAAACTATTGATTCAGGTTTGGCGAAGCGTATCCAAGATAAGATGGCGTCGCCTGAGCAGTTTGTCTTTGCATACCAACATAATGTATCTGATGCTGATAACTTTGATAAGGTTGATGGACATAACCAGTATAGAATGGTTGTTGATAACCGTTTTGGCAATGCGGTTGTCCATTACCCAAAGCACCTTGTTGCTCAGGTCCTCGGTAAACTTGCTGGAATTGGGGTTGTTGATATTGCACCAGCCATGGTTTTTGAATCATTTGGTGTTGCCCAATACTGGATAATTGACCAATATGTGGAGTCATAACACCTATTTGAGCCTAAGTCGTTCTGGTTAAGGAAGCACTAATATGAGATTGTGGCGAAGCCATAGAGATAAGAGGTTGTTGTACTGCAACCTATGTAATTTGAGGTTGACATACAACAGGTTGTACTTGTACTTGCGACACTGTCACAATAGCAGGTGTAATGGTAATATTCAACACAAGTTGGATTGGTTGCATTGATTATACAACCCTTGGTTGTTGAGGTAGTATTGGTATCCAACCACTGGATGTAATTCCAGTTTGACCTAAATTTTGTTGTGAGCTCTCATACGGTTGTTCTCCAGGAGGGAACAATGAAAAGGCATACTTCCCCTCGTATGGCGGCATTCTAGTGCTCAAAGGATAGATGGGTCTTTGAAGGCTGGGCTGCCCAAATTGAAACTGGTACGCAGGATCAATTTGCTGAGCTTCAACATAAGAAATGCCAGATAGGGTCCCAAAAGAACTAATGGGAAAAGACCATGTCATCGAAATAGTCCTTGGGTGGACCCCATCTAGTGATTGATAACTAGTTGGGATGGATGGTATACCAGCAAACATCGTAGGAGTGGTAGCAGGAGGTTTTGCTGCAGCTGTATCGAATGACCCATTCCTAGACGTTGACGGTTGTTCAGACATATTCAGTCTATCCAAAAGATTTCCTAGCGATTCGACAAGAACTTGCGATGAAGGGTGGTTGAAAGAACTAATTTCAGGAATAAAAGGGTATAAGTGGATCCTAGCTCCAAAATGCAATGGAGTACTGGACGGAAAATCCTCTACAACTTCTTCTATAGCAATCAGGCCAGGTGGAAGAGGTAGACCGTCAGGTCCGTAAAATATTTCTGGGGCTGAAGAAGGTATAGTTTCTGCAGTGACAGATACTGGAGGGGTGACACCTTCTGAATTATGGGAATCAACTCCCAGATGTTCAGGTGAGTGAACTTTAGTTTCTGGACCAGCTCTAGATGAAGTTGTTTCAGGTATTGAGGCATCTACCATTACACTAGGATCAGTTCTAATGTCCTTTTGTAACCACGGAACTTCTTCTCTAAAGGCGGATGTACCAGAAATAATTGGAGTAACTGGAGTCTCTATTGATGTTGAAACACAAGTTTCAAATAAACCAGGAGATTTCGACCCAGTTAAAAGAGACCATTTCACCATGAATGGTTTCGCTTCCAGAGTCAAAGACGGTTGACTCATCAGTCTCTGTGAACGACGGGGTTTTAATTGACTTTCTTCCACAATTGCGGATTACTTGATCAACTCAAAATTAAGAGGGGAAAATATTATTCCAAATTAAATGAATTTTATGACGCTTTAACACAACTTGCTTTTTCAATTTTTAAGAGTCGAGAAAAAGCTAAAGGTGACTCTAGTTGCCTTCAATTTTTAATGAGCCTAAAGTGACAAGTGCTCAAATGGACCTTTTCTTTTAAGGAGTCGAAAAGGAACGAAAGTGACTACTCTGGAAATCTAGGTAGAGGGATTACCAAACCAATCGAAAAACTGCAATATACACCTCGGTGGTAAATTAAAGAGAAATTACCGAGGACTTTACGTACGGCAGTCCATCTTCCCGAATGTTGTTCAGTGCATTGCGATCAATAGGGCAGCAGACACAGCTTCCTAAGGATAAATGATATCAGCCTATTGTGGTCTCCCAATATATACTCGACGGTACGTGGGAGCACAAGTTCGGACTAGCACTTACCATATCAAAGAGGAGGAATCACCCAACCTACAATGAAAATGATAGTTACCAGGCTTTACGACACCGAAATACGTCTCTAGCCTACACTTCAAAATGTTGTGCGTTAGGTTCCAAAGCGTTTTTATGTTCATTCAGGTTTATTTTATAGTTGATCTTTCTTAAGAAGTTTTCCTTTCAAGGTTCACCGCGTGAGATGTACAATTCCTAAATATGCAATCTAAAATGATAAACAGTAATTTGTTTTCTTTTAGCAATGAAAATCCTAGCTACTAAGGAAAGAAGAGTATGATTCTTTCAACAGAGAGTAGAGAGCACACCCTAAATGCACTTTTCCTAAATAAATTTCCGCATGCAGTCTAAATGCAAATGCACATGCATGTATTTGTTTTTTTCGTTTCCTTAATGTGAGAATGCCAAAAAGAAAACTAAGTACAGATCTGAACTACTTTTCTTCAAAATGACTTTTCAGGGATTTCTTTTCAAAAGACGAAAGGAAGACTAAGATGATATTTTCAATTTCGAATAGGAAACTACTTTCGACACTTCAAACACTGACAAATTTAAATCAAATACAATGTCAAAAGTACAATCGACTATCTAGAAGAGGAAGACTTTACGACACTCTTCTTTTCGACTCAGAATGACAATTGCGACACTTTCGAATCAAAAGATGATAGTTCGATTAAGCTACTATTTGCAAATGAGGACTGTAAATGATGAAAAATACATAAAGAAACATTCACAATTCCTTATCAATGGAGGCTAAATAATGTAAAGGAAGAAGGTTTTCTCAGTGATATACTAATCATAGGCTGAAAAACTACTAAATAGAGCTAAAAGCAATGAAGAAAAAACCAAATTTTGGAGAGAAACGGTCTCATTCAATCATCGCACCTGTCCTTAAGGGAAACAGGGATGCATCTCACCTGCAACACATGGGAGGTGCGATGCATCCAGATTGCCAATGAGACACAGTGCGATGGTCTAGAGCACGAGACTAAGTTTGGTTTTTGCTCAAAATTTGCAGCTAAGTTCAGCTATTTCAGTCAGGCTATGATAGACAATAAACATAAAGTAGAGGGGTATGACCTTATGAGGTTATTGAGCTACCACTAGGGCACTTAGGATGTTTGCAAGTCAGATGTTCAGTTCATAAACCAACTCAGAGATTGACTAAAGCAGTGTTGATCTACTTTGCACTCGCATAGCAAGTGCAGTTCGAAGGCTAGCTGGCTTGACTTCAGGCTCCGTCTGTAGTTTATAAAGAAAACAACAGTAAAAAACAAACAAACTATTCACTCCCCAGTGGAGTTGCCATTTTGTTTCCAGGAAAACTAGTGTCGCTATTTGATCTTCTAGTCCCAATAAGATAGGTAGCTATCTTAGAAACAAACAATTCAAAGCAACTTGTGTTTTCCTTTCTGGATGATAGATAAGAGAGAAGCAGAGAGCACCAACCTCAGTCTTTCGCTTGGCTCCTTGCTTGTTTCCTCTCTCCTTTGATAGAGCTTCGCCACTCCTTTCTCACTTGTCCCGCTTCAACGAACACCTGTAGAGGCAAAGCAACAGAATACCATCAAAGCATAGGGATCTATAATGCCATAAACAATGTAGAATCAGATGTACATTAACCATATAATTGCATTCACAAATACAATATTTACAAGTGCACAAGTATATGGAGGAAAACTCAAATATCTTTATTGATAGTAGAAGTAGAAGAGAGGATTACAACCCAGGTGTCTAATCCAGCATCATCTTCCCAGCATGAAAGCCCTCTTCACCTCATGAAAAGCAAGATCACCCAACAATACAATGTCTCAAAGAGAAACCAACAGCACTTCTTTACAAATTACAAAATTCCAGCCTCTGGATCTCTGGGATGAGGGATCCATTTATAGATATTTACAGAGGGGTGAGTCAGCTTCTGGGTTTTTGGTTAGTGTCATTTCACTGATAGTTCTTGGTTACACTTGGAGATTTAATGATCTCTTACTCATCCCTAGGCGAATTCAAAGAGGCAAGTGTCATATGATCAGTTTCTAGAAGATTCTCTGAGTTTCCACCTAGCAAAATGCCTCCGCCATTTGTTTGCTCTCACTCATCACACCCTACAAAAGGGCTTTTCAGTATACATCGCACCCCTTGTGTATAACAGGTGATATGCATCGCACCCTCAGCATGGAGCAGTCTGTAAGGTCCAGTTTTGACCAGTTCTGATTAGTTTTTCAAGGAGAACTTCTGGGAAATGATGTAATCAATTGACCTTGATCCTTTAGGGTTTGAAACAACATTTTTAGGGGTTTGAGAGCGCTTGGTTTATCGACATATGTGATTGGGGTTGCAGTGCCCAAATATTGTTACCGGGAATAGTGTCCACTCGGATGCTGTTATTCCCACTAAGACTGGTAGCTATCTTAGAAACAAACAAGTAAAGTCTACTTTCATTTTCATTTATGAAAATAGACAAGAGTGGAATAAAGGAGACCAACCTTAGTCTTGCGCTTGATTTCCTTGTTTGATTCCTCTCTTCCTTGATAGAGCTTTGCCGCTTCTCCTTCGTCTTCCCAGCTTCAAAGAGCACCTGTGGAATCACAACAACATACTACTTGTTACACAATAATTTGTCACCGTTTGTCACCATCTCTGTTACCCCTCTCCTGCATCTTGGAGGACCCATTCCGGGACTTGTGGGAAGTGACAAGACTTGAAACCACTTGCCTTATTTACCTCTAAACATGAGCTTCATATGCCCTTAAGACATCTCCTGCTCATTGCCCCTAAAAATAGCCCTTTTTGCATTAGCACTGGTGCCCTGTGTTGTTCCCGCACCAATGGGGAAAATCCTAATGAAAGGGCGCGCCATTAGCACTCTGTCCCAGAGTTGCAATCGCACCAATCATTTTGGGCAAAGTTTTTAACCATTCAAACCTCCGAAGGTTCTGTCCACCTCATTCACCAAACTAATTCCAAGTTGAGTGAGGATGGTTTGGCTTCGAATCTCCTTGGATGGAAAGTTGTTTGCCACCATTCCATGGAAGTTTCCAAGTGATGAAGCCAAATCCATGATTATGGGGGATTGACCTTATCTCTTCCTTTCCTCTATAAAAGCTTGTTCCTTTGGCTTGAGCAAGCTAGTTCTAGTTCTGACTCTTGTGGCAATACTTGTGCTGAAAGGAAGATATCAAAAGATTGGAGTTGTAAGAAGCCTTCTTTGCATCCATAAGGCTTTACTCAAGTAAGGAGATCTTGTTGTCAAAGAGAGAGAGAGCTTGTCCCTCACCCCTTCAAGCTTTTGCAAGACTTGTGTAACTGAGCACCCAGCCAAAGGAGGACTTGACGTCAGGACGTTGGTTGTATTCTCCTTTGTTGAATATTAATAAATAGATGACTATCATTATGGTTCCATTCTCGCCGTACTTGTAATGGTTGATGTTGAATTATATCTTTCCTGACTGATATATAATTGCATATATTAGATTTCACGCTTTTGTTTGTGTTGTTCTCTTTGTGTGTAGGTGTCCATTCACGTGGATAGTGGAGGATCGTGACCGACCAAGGCAAAGGAACGTGGGCAACGTCTCTTCAACAAACTAAAGCGTTGGATCTCAAGTAGGTCCTCTTCACATACCTTTTTATTTGCAATTAGGAACTTGCATGATAGCATTGTTGATTGTTGCTAGACCCGTTCTGGGCTAGTAGGGATCACCTCTATCCGTAGAGGGGATTGACCTCTCCAACAATTTGGTGACTCCGCTGGGGAGTTTAGCTTGTTGTTTGTTTTGTAAACTTAGACGGAGTCTGAAATACGGCCAGATAGCCTTCAAAACACTATTGCTTTGCAGTAGTGAAGTAGATCAAAACCACTTTAGTCGATCTCCGGTTTGGCTTACAAACTAAGCAACTTGGAGTTTGTCTTGTCTCTTTGATTTTCTTTTGATTGCTTGCTTAGATAAGCCCTTGGAATTGAATTTCTTGCTGCCCCTATGCTTATTGGCTTGCTTTAAGCCTGTGACCCAAGCCCTGGCCTGTGTATTTTTCTTTTGAAATTAGCAAACTTTGTTAACGCGCTTTTTTCCTTTACAGTCGCGCTAGTGGCCCCTGTTGCTAACTGACAACACGCACCAATCACTGTTTAGCGCGAGTTACAGCCTGACAGTCGCGCCAGGCTGTTTAGTCTTTGGTCCACTTGTTTTGCTTGCTTTCTGAGCTTGGATTTGCTTTTTTCCACCTCTCTTTCAGTTGTTGGAATGTGTTTAAGCTCTGTTTGACTGGTTCGCAACCTTTTTCCTCCGGGTGTTTGCCTCTTTCCTTTGATTTCACACCTCAACCCTAGGACATCTAGTGGCCGTGTGTGTCGAGCCTCCCGTGGGAGTTTGGGTTTCTTTGATTACCCAGTTAACCTTGTGATTGCTTTGCACATTTTATTCAGTGATTGTTGAAGTATCTTTGATTGATTTCCGAACAACTTCCTCTTGTTTGCTTGGACTTCATTCTAACTTTGTTTGAGCTTAGATCACGTAGCTCGTGCAAAGCCTTGTTTTCCTTTCGATTTGGAAAACTATCTTAGTGTCTTGGGATTTCATTGTGTCTTCATTGAGTGAATTTTCTTCTTTGCTCAGTGTTGTTATCTTTCAAAATTCATTCTAGTGCATTGTGCTAGTAGAAAGGAATCAAACAATCTCTTTTGCATTTAATAGTGAATGAAATAGAACTTTTCGTTATTTGCATTATTGAAAAGAAAAAGTTTTATTTATTTGCCGTTAGTTGCATTAGGTTGTTTGGTTGATTGAGTTCGTTTTGTTTGATTGAAACTCTTAACCTTCTCGTAGTTAGCATTCATCGAACGAAATGGCTCTCTTTCTCTTGTAGCTTGCATCTAGGAAATTGTAAAAGATCACATATAGGGCCTTAAACTGAAACTTAACTAAAGATCAACCATAAAATAAACTGAATCAATCTAAAAATGCATTGGAACATAACGCAAACATTCTAGAGGTCTAGGCTAGAGACGTGCTTCGGCGTCGTTAAACCTAGTCACTCTTGTTTTCGCATTAAGGTTGGGTGATTCCTCTTAGTGCAATTCAATTGTGGTCTAGTACGGGTTTGGGCTCCCACGTACCGTCGCGTATATATGGGGAGACTCCACTAGGTTTGCATCCTTGATCCATAGGAAGCCGTGTCTGCCGCGTTACAAGTTGTAACACACCGAACACAACATTCAGGAAGATTGACTGCAGTACGGAAAGTCCTTCGTTTTCATACGATTTCCAAGGTGTATAAGCAGTTTTACGGATTGTCTGGTAAACCCCTTTGCCTAGTTTCTCCAGAGCAGTCACTTTTGATCCTTTTCAGACTCCTCAAAAGAAAAGGCTCACTTGAGCAGTTTGTCACTTCGGGCTCACAAAACATTCGAAGGCGACTAGAGTCACCTTTTTGTCCTTTTCTCGACTCTTAAAACATGAAAAGGTCAAGTTCAGTTCCTTTGCCTTAAAATTTATTCGGCCGCATTCACATTTACCCGGTTAGGTCTTGTTCGTGCTAGCTTGAGTAGGTTTCTTTTTCGTTCTTGATGGAAACTTTTTTGAGGTTCACCAACCCAAGTTCCCCCCCTGACGGGAATCCTAGTCATTTCCCTCCTCTCGGGAATGTTGGTGCTCCTTACATGGCAACGTTGTCCCTCCCAGGGTTAACTGTTGGGTTGCCTATTTGGTTGTTCTCAACCTCTCTGGTCCCTGCCATCTCACCTACTGATCAACCAGTCCCTCCACCTAAACAACCTCATGTTGATTCTAAGGTGGACCTCTCCCCTTCTACGCCCACTTCTACGTCCTCATCTTCTACTTCGCCTGGTGAAAGTCTCGACGCGAGTAACCAGGTGGCTAAGAAGAAGAAGAAGAAGACCAAGAAGAAGAAGGCTCTCAAGGGAGAGTCTAAAAGTGCAGCTACCCCCTCGAATACACCTGAAGTCGGGCCACCTTCTGCTCCTCCGCGAAAGGTCAAGTTTCCTTGTAGATTGTGCAAGGATGACCACCTTCTTCACGATTGTCCTGGCATTCCCAGGGTCTTAGAAGTATGGTCCCGCGATCCAGCCCGCCCGTCATCACCCTCTAAATCTCACGGCGATGCTACCCTATTAGTTGGGAATAGTAAAGGAAAAGGGAAGATTCGAATCCCTTGTAGACTTTGTGAAGGCAATCATCCCCTTCACCTTTGTCCGCTCATGGATAAAGCCTCCGATGTCTTGGAAAGTCTCGTGGATATCAACGTCTTTCTGCAGCTGCAGATCGTCCCCCTGCTGACAACGAGATTGGTTCAAATTCCTCTCTTGTCCAGCCTCTTCTTCCTGAACCTGGCTCTGCCCAGCCTGTTCCAGACCAACTACTGGTCGGAAAGAGTGTCGACTCGAGTTCACCACCCAATCACTCTGTTTTGGAAGGGCATAATTCTCATGTTCTTCTCGTCTCCTCAGATTCCCCTGAGTCCAGAAATGACTCTCCTATCCCAGCTGCTCCTGAAAGCCCCTCTTCAGTTCCTATGGAGCACGGGGGCGATCATAAGATTCCCCCACCAAGTAGTTTGGCCATCTCCTTTGATTGGAGTCACCTGACCGCTTTCCGCCTTCCATCCCATGTGCCTTTCCAGATTAAGGTACTTGCCTGTGATAAGGCAGTACCTGGCACTGTTCTGGATGAAGGTGCGTCGGTCAGTCTTATGCCGTACACTACTTGGCAAGCTTTAGGTTCCCCGCAGCTCGGGCCGGTCACACAGAACCTGTTGGCTTTCGACGGAGGAGCCTGTCCATCTCTAGGAGTCCTCCCGAAGTTCCCTATTACTTTGGGAGATAAAACCGTCTATATCGACGTGTTGGTTACCCAAGGTGTTTTAGATTTCAGTGTTCTCCTTGGTCGCGACTATGTTTATGCTATGGGGGCCATTGTCTCTTCGCTTTTCCGTGTGGTTTGCTTTCCACACGATGGAAGAATGGTGACTGTCGATCAATTGTCATTCGTTAGTCCCCCGATGCCTCATGCGCAGTTGTCATCCCCTCCTAGTTTTTATCCACCAGTTGTATCTGCCCCCCCGCAAATCAACTACGTGGCCACCTATCCCATACCTATATCCAGCGATGCCGCCATCGTGCATAGTGTCCTGGGGGCATTGGGTCCTGACTTCTGAGATGTTGACCTCCCACCGGGAGAGCCACTCTTGGAAGCCCCAACTTCCTGTTCATTATGATGAAGTTCGGTCAGAGCATAGTTCGTTTTCCTATGTCAAGCTCCTTAAAAAATGAAACTAGGTCTGGTCGAAGCATTGTTCGTTTTCTTATGTCAAGCTCCTTAAAAAATGAAACTAGGATTGGTTCGAGCATAGTTCCTAATCTTGTGTCAAGCTCGTTAAAAAATGAAACAAGGGTTATGGGGATAGTTCTTTTACTGTGTCAACCTCATTAAAAAATGAAACAACCCCCTTTCCAAGTCAAGTATTTTGATTAAGATCTCGTAACATACAAGTCAAGTCTTTCCAAGATCTCAAAAGTGAACCTTCATGCCATCCACTTTGTTGAATGCAATGAAGCTTGGGGGGCATGTACCTCGTTTTGCGTCATTATGCTGGGGGCATGCGAACTTATAACAAGCAGAGTTCTCCATGGTTCAAGCTTGTGTAAAAATGAACCCATACCCGAGTCACCTTTAAGCTCTTTTCTGACTCGTAAAATATGAAAAGATTGCCAAGTATTTTTTCCCTTTTTTGACTCGTCAAAGAGAATAAAAATGGAGGTCTTCTTTCAGCTCTTTTCTGACCGTTTAAAGATGAAAAGATTGTCGGGTTGGCCCTCTTGACTCGTTAAAAGTAAATAAGAGGCAGTCGGTTTTAAACTCTTTTTCCCAACCATATAAAGCATGAAAAGATTGTCAGACCTTTGTTGTTTCAGGTTCGTTAATGGAAACGAAACGACGTGATATCAATCGCTTTTTTACTTTTTCGTATCAATGTCACTACTTACGAAAAGTACTCCTCAGTCGTAATGATCGGGCAGTTCTTTCGAGCATAGTTTTATACTTTTTCGGGCTCGAGAGACACAACTATACGAAAAAGGACACCCCTGGACTTTTCTTTTTGCTGTCTTTTCAAACTCTCTAAACATGAAAAGACGTCGAGTTCTTCCTTTTTCAGACTCGTTAAAACTTAAATGACATCGGATTCCGTCGAAATGACGCCCCTCAAGCATAGGCTATCCTCATCAAGCTTGTCATCCAAAAATAACCGGGGTACTCGCCAGAAATGGTGGGGGAAATAAAGGAATCATAATCGTCGTCATCAGCAGTATGTCGCTCTTGAACATGGCACTGTTTGCATTCGTGTCTGGGTGGGGACATCTCATCTCATTTCACATTTTCCTCCATGGGTATGGGTTATCCTATTTGACCATTCATCTGCTCATTGTCTTGTCATTACAACCTCTAATCATTTGACCTCAAATACTGCCAAATCTGTCATTGTGCCGCCGATATGTTCAAGAGCAGTTAGCCTCTGCAAGTGTAACCTCCCTCCGATATCTCACACAAAACATATTGTCTCTTTCCGTCTCGTGTCGATGATGTGGGAAACATTATGGCCCACCTTCGATGAAGATCGCTTCCTTTCGACTTCAGCTCATTATCCAGGAAAGTGACCTAGAGACTCCCTTCAGGTACCTTGGAGCCTGCATGCCTCAGTGGCAGGTTCTTCATGTTCGACGCGAGGTTTTCATCATTGGCCTCTGATCGGATGATTTTACGGGTGTTCGACACCGGCTCATTCATTCGCACGCCATGAATTGTACCTATAGTACCTTGAGGACCATCATCATTATTGGTGGCACCTCTCGCGTCTGTTAACAGCTTTCATCATTGGATGGTAATCAGACGATGTTCAAGCATGTTCGACTTCGACTCCTGTATTCGCATGTTTGGACTTGTACTTTGTTCGGGTTTGGATGGACCGCAAGACCCTGGTTCTAGTCTGTTGCGGACCAGGCTACGATTTTGTGGATTATTATTACATGACTCATTGATGGATGGTTGCGCCCATACCTGAGTCTTTTAGGATGGCTGTGACCATACCTTTTATCATCATGGTCTCTTCAGCTGGGTGGCTACGTCCATACCACAGACCTTCTTCGTATGTCTTTTGGATGGCTGTGCCCATGCCTCGACTACATGTAATCGAGATATCAATTGTATCTACGTGCAGGTTCTTCCTGGTGGTGTTCCGGTTCAGCAATTTTGTAAAGCATTTCACCCCTCCCACTCTCTCGGGCTTCATGCTTTAGGGGGCATCTGTTACAAAGTAATTTGTCACTGTCTCCTTGTCAGTCTCCTTCTTTTTTCATGAAATCAAATCCATCATGCTCATGCTCTCTGAAATGGCCAAATAACCCTCTTTGCCTAAGTTTATTTGATCATTGCGACCGTTATTGAAATAACCGCGCTGACTGGCGGATGATAGTGCAATTGGTGTGCTGCCAGCGTGGAAGCACACGGGTTTCCCGCGCTGATCGAATTTCCTAGCCAGCGCATCCTCTGTTTGTATTAAGTTGCGCTGACCAGACCTCTTCTGTCATTGAGATGCAATGCCAGCGCGCCAGTCCAGTTATACACCCGCGTTGATCCTGTTTGGGCGAGTTTGTTCTAATAGCCAGCCTTCCAGATGACTCCAGACCTGGTTGTTGGCTTTGTGAATGTCGCCCTCCCTTCTATGGCATGTATGTTCATCATATGAGCCACCTTTCTTGGAGATAAGCTTATCCTTCCACCATCCATGGAGACTCCTTCTCTTATATAAGCCTCCACCATTGCCATGAGCAACTAGTTTTTGGATATAGTTTTTGACATAGAGGAATTCATAGTGCTTTAGTGTTGCTCTTAATAGGCAGTTGGTGTGTTAAGTGTGGATTGCTAGAGAGCTTAAGGAAGGTTGTGAAGTCTTGTTGCCTTGTGTGAGAGAGAGAGTTGTTTGTCTTGGAAGATCTACCTCCAAGGGTGAATGCTTATGAGACTTGCTGGCTGGACCCTCTTGAGAAGGACTCAGCGTCAGAACATTGGTTGTACCTTTCTCTGTTTTTGATTAATAAAAGATAGATGACTACTGTTATGGTTCCATTCTCATTTGTCTTATAATGGTTAATGTGAATTACATCCTTTCGACTGATGTATAGTTGCTTTTACTAGATTTTACTCTTGTGTTTGTCTTCTCTTTGCTTGTGCAGGTGTCCGCCCACGAGGATAGTGGAGGATCGTGACCGGCCGTAGTGAAGGAGCGAGAGTAGCATCTCTTCATCAAACATAGCACTGGAATCCAAGTAGGTGTTCATTACCCACTTTGTAATTGCAACTAGGAACTTGCAGAGTAGCATTGATTGATTGTTGCTAGACCCGTTCTGGGCTAGTAGGGATCGCCTCTATCCGTAGAGAGGATTTACCTCTCCAACAGTTACCGCTTATGCGCTACCAAGTGGGGATGGACAGAAGATGAAAATCAGCCACCCTACAGATGACCCAAGGCCATCTTTCGGGAAAACCCGAAAACACAACTCGATTGCCAACCCACCTTTCACATGGAAAGAAACCCTGTCGCTAGTATCATCTTGAAGGGCAAGAGGCGACCAACACGAGCCGAGGAGCCACACCACAACAGCCCATACAGCTCCAAGAACTTAAAGAGCAGAAGGGAAATTGTTCACATATACCTCCTAGGACGAGCATGGCCAACATTACCACTCATGCGCTACCGAGTGGGGATGGAGAGAAGATGAAAATCAGCCACCCTACAAATGACCCAAGGCCATCCTTCAGGCAAATCCGAAAACACAACTCAATTACCAACCCACCTTTCACACGAAAACGAAGGGATGAGGGAGAGTCGGGCAAACGAGCTGTATGAACGTGCACAAAGCCAACCTCAGGTCACAACTTAGCATTTTTTGATACGGGCTCGTTCGCTCGGGTGCGCCCTTGCCCGACCGGCCTGAACGAGTTCACCCAAATGACTCGCCCGAACGACCCACCTGAACGAGTTCGCACGCACAACCTCAAACGACTCACCTAAACGAAGGGACAAGGGAGAGCCGGGAAAACGAGCTGCACGAACGTGCACAAAGCCAACCTCGGATCACAACTTAGCGTTTTTTGATAAGGGCTCATTTGCCCGGGTGCGCCCTCGCCCAACCCGCCTAAACGAGTTCACCCAAATGACCCGCCCGAACGAGTTCGCATGCACGCCCTCAAACAACTCACCGAAACAAAGGGACAAGGGAGAGCCAGGAAAACGAGCTGGACGAACGTGCACAAAGCCAACCTCGGGTCACAACTTAGCATTTTTAGATACAGGCTCGTTCGCCCGGGTGTGCCCTCGCCCGACCCGCCTGAACGAGTTCACCCGAACGACCCGCCTGAACGAGTTCGCACACATGCCCTCAAACGACTCACCCAAACAAAGGGACGAGGGAGATCCAGGCAAACAAGCTGCACGAACATGCACAAAGCCAACCTCGGGTCACAACTTAGCATTTTTTGATACGGGCTCGTTCGTCCGGGTGCACCCTTGCTCGACCCGCCTGAATGAGTTCACCCGAACGACCCGCTCGAACGAGTTCGCACACACAACCTCAAATGACTGACCCAAGCGAAGGGACAAGGGAGAGATGGGCAAACGAGCTACAAGAACATGCACAAAGCCAACCTCGGGTCACAACTTGGCATTTTTTGATACGGGCTCGTTCTCCCGGGTGCGCCCTCGCCCGACCCGCCTGAACAAGTTCACCCAAACGACCCGCCCGAACGAGTTCGCACGCACGCCCTCAAACGACTCACCGAAACGAAGGAACAAGGAAGAGTCAGGAAAACGAGCTGCACAAACGTGCACAAAGCCAACCTTGGGTCACAACCTACCATTTTTTGATACAGGCTCATTTGCCCAGGTGCGCCCTCGCTCGACCCGCCTGAATAAGTTCACCCGAACGACCCGCCCGAACGAGTTCACACGCACGCCCTCAAACGACTCACCCGAACGAAGGGACAAGGCAGAGCCGAGCAAATGAGCTGCACGAATGTGCACAAAGCCAACCTCGGGTCACAACTTAGCATTTTTTGATACGGGCTCATTTGCTTGGGTGCGCCCTCGCCCGACCCACCTAAACGAGTTCACCCAAATGACCTGCCCGAACGAGTTCGCACGCACGCCCTCAAACGACTCACCGAAACGAAGGGACAAGGGAGTGACGGGAAAACGAGCTACATGAAGGTGCACAAAGCCAACCTCGAGTCACAACTTAGCATTTTTTGATATGGGCTCGTTCGCCCGGGTGCGCCCTCGCCCAACCTACCTGAACGAGTTCACCCGAACGACCCGCCCGAACGAGTTCCCACGCACGCCCACAAACAACTCACCCAAACGAAGGGACAAGGGAGAGCAAGGCAAACGAGCTACACGAACGTGCACAAAGCCAACCTCGGGTCACAACTTAGCATTTTTTGACATGGGCTCGTTCGCACGGGTGCGCCCTCGTCCGACCCGCCTGAACGAGTTCACCCGAACGAGTTCGCACGCACGCCCTCAAACAACTCACCCAAACGAAGGGACAAGGGAGAGCCAGGCAAACGAGCTGCACGAACGTGCACAAAGCCAACCTCAGGTCCAACTTAGCATTTTTTGACACGGGCTCATTCGCCCGGGTGCACCCCTCGCCCGCCCCGCCTGAACGAGTCCACCCGAATGACCCGCCTGAACGACCCTCCCGAACAAGTTCGCACGCACGCCCTCAAACGACTCACCCAAATGAAGGGACAAGGGAGAGCTGGGAAAATGAGCTGTACGAACGTGCACAAAGCCAACCTCGGGTCACAACTTAGCATTTTTTGATACGGGCTCATTTGCCCGGGTGCGCCCTTGCCTGAACGACCTACCCGAACGACCCGCCCGAACGAGTTCACACGTACGCCCTCGCCCGACCCGAGCGAACGACCCGCCCGAATGAGTTCACACGGACACCCTCGCCTGACCTGCCCGAACGACCCACCTGAACGAGTTCGCATGGATGCCCTCGCCCGAACCACCCAAACGAGTTCACATGCATGCCCTCGCCTGACCCACCCGAACGACCCACCCGAACGACCCGCCCGAACGAGTTCACATGCACGCCCTCAAACGACTCACCGAAACCAAGGGACAAGGGAGAGCTGGGCAAATGAGCTACACGAACGTGCACAAAGCCAACCTCGAGTCACAACTTAGCATTTTTTGATACGGGCTTGTTCTCCCGGGTGCGCCGTCGCCCGACCCACCTGAACGAGTTCACCCAAACGACCCGCCCGAACGAGTTCGCACGCACGCCCTCAAATGACTCACCCAAATGAAGGGAAAAGGGAGAGCCAGGCAAACGAGCTGCACGAATGTGCACAAAGCCAACCTCGGGTCACAACTTAGCATTTTTTGACATGGTCTCGTTCGCTCGGGTGCGCCCTCGCCCGACCCGCCTGAATGAGTTCACCCGAACGACCCGCCCGAACGAGTTTGCACGCACACCCTCAAACGACTCACCCAAACAAAGGGACAAGGGAGAGCTGGGCAAATGAGCTGCACGAACGTGCACAAAGCCAACTTCGGGTGACAACTTAGCATTTTTTGACACGGGCTCATTCGCCCGGGTGCGCCCTCGCCCAACCCGCCTGAACGAGTTCACCCGAACGACCCGCCCGAATGAGTTCGCATGCACGCCCTCAAACGACTCACCGAAACGAAGGGACAAGGGAGAGCTGGGCAAATGAGATGCACGAACGTGCAAAAAGCCAACCTCGGGTCACAACTTAGCATTTTTCGATACGGACTCATTTGCCCGACCCGCCTTAACGAGTTCACACGAACGCCCTCGCCCGACCCTCCTGAACGAGTTCACACGGACGCCCTCGCCCGACCCGCCCGAACGAGTTCACACGCCCGTTCGGGCGAGGGCATCCATGTGAACTCGTTTGAATGACCCGCCCGAACGAGTTCACACGGGCGCCCTCACCCGACCCTCCCGAATGAGTTTGCACGGACGCCCTCGCCGGAAAGACTCGCTCGAACGAGTTTGCACAGAAGCCCTCGCCCGAACGAGTTTGCACGGACGCCCTCGCCTGAACGACTCGCCCAAACGAGTTTGTACGAACGCCCTCGCCCAACCTGCCCAAACGAGTTTGCACATACGCCCTCTCCTGAACGACCTGCCCGAACAAGTTTGCACGGACGTCCTCTCTCGAACGACTCGCCCAAACAAGTTTGCACGGACGACCTCGCACGACCTGCCTGAACGAGTTTACACCGATGCCTGAATGAGTTTGCATGGCAAATGACCTTCCCGAACAAGTTTACATGGCAAACAACCCGCCTGAACTAGTGTTTACATGACAAACGACCCGCTCGAACCAATTTAAATGGGCTTCGACACACAACCAAAATCAAGGCACAAGGGAGATTCGGGCGAACGGGCAGCACAATCGTGCAAAAAGCCCACCCCCTGTCACAACTTTGCATTTTTTATACAGCAACGTGTGCCCTGGGTGCCGTCACACAACACGACACGACCCGACCCGACCCTCCCCAACGCGTTTGCACGGGCACCCACACATGACATGTCCCGACCCGCCCGAATGAAATTTGGGGTTTCCATGGGTGCAAGACCCGAACGAAATTTTGGGGTTTCTGTGGGCGCCTAACCCGAACGGAGGCACGAGGGAGCGTCAGGAAAATGGGCCGCACAAACTTGCAGAAGACACACGGGCGGTCACGACTTAGCGTTTTTGGCACGGCCACGTGTGCCCAGGCACCCACACATGACCCGGCCGGCCTTGGGTGAGTCAACCCGACCCGCCCGAACGTGTTTTCACGGGCACCCACACAGGACATGACACGACCTGACCCGAACAAAATTTGGGGTTTCCTTGTATGCACAACCCGAACGAAATTTGAGGTTTCCATGGGTGCGCGACCCGAACGAAGGCACAAGGGAGCGTCGAGGAAACCGGCTGCACGAACGTGTATAAGGCATAAGGGGGGTCATCACTTAGCATTTTTGGCACTGCCACGTGTTCCCGAGCACCCACGCGTGGCATGACCCGACCCGCCCGAACGAAATTTGGGGTTTCCATGGGTGCACGACTCGAACGAAGGCATGAGGGAGCGTCGGGCAAACGGGTCGGGCAAACATGCAGAAGTCACGTGGGTGGTCACGCCTTAACATTTTTTTCATGGCCACATGTTCTCGAGCACCCACTCACAGCACGGCATGACCCGACCCGACTCGCCCGAATGCATTTGCACGGGCACCCACACACGACATGACCTGACCCACCCGAACGAAATTTGGGGTTTCCATGTGTGTACTGCCCGAACGAAATTTGGGCTTTCCATGAGTGCACGACCCGAACGAAGGCTCGAGGGAGCGTCGAGCAAACGGGTCGCACGAACGTGCAGAAGGCACACGGGTGGTGATGACTTAGAATTTTTGGCACGGCCACGTGTGCTGGCGCACCCACAGACGGCACGGCACGATCCAACCCACCCTGGGCGAGCCGACCCGAATTGCCCAAGCGAAATTTGGGGTTTCCATGGCTGCATGACCCGAACAAAGAAGGCACATGGGCGGTCACGACTTAGCATTTTTGGCACGGCCACGTGTGCCCGGGCACCCACACACGGCACGGCACGCGATGACTCGGCTCGCTAGAAGGAAATTTGGGGTTTGAATGGGCGCACGACCCGAACAAAGGCACGAGGGTAGGAATATATTTGAATCTAATACA
>APFE031399461.1:0-19984 GCA_000404065.3 Pinus taeda
GGGTGAAAACCACCTGCTGCAATTTGTTTCTATCTTCCTTTAATAAGAAACTTCTTTTACAATGTACTGGTGCAGTCATTTACCAGTACGCATGATGTAACCTGCAGAGAGCTACAACCCTCATTCGTTCTCCAGCTTCTCCTAGAAGGGAGCTACAACCCCCATAGTTCTTGTACTAGCTAAGATACTAGTACATAGGCACCGACCTACAATCTTCTCTCCTCCAGGTGCCACGTTTCATAAATTTTTAGACTAGATACACTGAAGCACAACTCTATAATCTGAAGGCCACATTTCATCCAATTTTCATACTGGACCCATCAACACAATCAATCAATACTAGCATTATCAATCTCTGAATCACCCAATACTGAATCACTGAACCGTGTCAACAAAATGCTGTCACCAAAACACAGAGCAGAACCCTGAACTCTGCAACACTATTCAGAACCAACTGTATCATCAAAATCATGCATTAAAGTGCATACGCTACTTGGACAAACCAAACCCGCGTACATACGCGCTTTTGCCAAAGTCAACCCGCGTACAGATCTATAAATATTCAATCATGAATTGCAGTGATTTCAAACTTAAGTTATACCCAGTTCAGATCATTACATGCGTCAGTATACAGATCTAGAATAAACATAATCAATCATATAGAGATAGTTCATTTCAACCATTTGATCCCGATCTATCCTTAGATCTTGTTCTCCATCAACTTGTGAGATCCCTCCTTAGCTTAGATCAAGCAACCCATAACCTGCATACTGGATCTCATCCTTCATCAGATATTCAAGACTTTCTCCATGCATTTGCCTAATGATCTTCTTCTCCTTTTATAGTCTTAGGCCTTGCTCAATACCATGGTCCAAAACCATAATAAACCAATACCATCAACTTAATACTAGGGATCAACACGTCTGTCGAGATGCCATGGTCCAAAACCCATAGGTTCAAATTCCAAGGACTAACCCCCACGGACCAAAGGTATGTTTTCCAACATATACGCGCTTTTCCGTTCATGGAAGTGCGTGCATATGCATACGTGACTTCTGATCAACAATCCCGCGTGTATACGCATTTTTGTATATAGAGAACTTGCGAGTATAACCTACGTGTATACCCTACTTGGTATATAGCGAACCTGCGTATATACGCGACTTGGTATATAGTGAACCTGCATATAACCTACCTCTGTACGCGACTTGGTATATAGTGAACCTGCGTATATACTCAGCTTTCTTCATTCTTTGTAGTCTAATCATAAATTCTTTGCTACTGATCTGTTGCACTATAATTTGTCATCTTGTGTGGTTTGCCATCAAGGACAACACTTATCTCATAATGCCAACAATCTCCCCCTTTGGACTTGACGACAAAGCTAGCTTGTCACACTTTAGAACTATCGTCTGATTCCTTTGAGTTGTCCTGCCTCCCATGCATTCAGTCACATCTAATATCTCTTCTGTAGATTCATCTATGTATATGTAAGTGAGATGATCTTCTATGAGAGGGTTGCCATCAAGTACAACACATGCATCATAATGCCAACAATCTCCCCCTTTGGACTTGATGGCAACAACACCAAATCACTCTCCCCCTTTGACATCAAGGGCAAAGGGCGAACCAAAATATTCTCTTTTCAAGATAAGCATTATGTTGTTCATACTTCCCCTGAGTACCTGCTGAAATCTCTGAATGAGCTCCCCCTTTGTATATGCCAATGTGTACCAATCTGTCCATACTCCCCCTGAGTACATGCAGAGTCTTTGTACTGCTGAAATGTGATGTTCATGCTCTCTTTGAGCATAAGCAAGATTTGCAAAAGAAATGTTCTACAAGAAGAACATGACTCTATACATCATACTGGACCTTCCTATCACCAAAAGACTCAATACAAACATCCATCACCCAAACAAGTGGGGATCATCTACCCAACCAGGTGGGGATCAAAAGTTTACACATGATAAAGCAAAAACATTACATCATCCATCCCAAGCATAGTGGGGAAACCAACAGAGGCCGTTACATGACCTTGACACCATATAAGAGATAAAACATCCATCCCAGGCATAGTGGGGAAACCAACATAGGCCGTTACATGACCTTGACACCATAAAAGAGATACTACAAAAGAGATACTAGAACAAGACTTATGAAAGTCACCAACAACTGATAGCAGCAGCATCTGTTAATCATCATTCAGATCAGCGACCAATATTTCCTTATGTTCTCTTTCTGCCTCTTATTCCACTTGAAATCAATAACAACTATGAACCAGAAACAAAAGTTTCTAAGATAATGCCAACAATGCACTATTAGAATATTATCTGCTCCCCTTGAACCTGTGCCGGATGGTTTCTGTCAAACCCACTTCAGAATATCTTCAACTAGAGCCAGCTCCTTCTGATATCCATCAAGCCTCCATATACGCGACTTTTTCTCCACAGACCAGCGTATGTACGCGAATACACTTTATTAAACTCGCGTACAGCTACTTCCAGATCAGTAACCTGCAAATGACTTGATAATCAATAATCAACATATGTGAGAATCAACCTATCATCATATATTAATCTCATGTCTCCAACAATGCAACTTTGAGTAGTCATGCATGTATCCAGCACTATGTATCTTGAGCACAAGATCACTTGTCAAGGATTCTTTATATCATCAACATCAACAATCCTCATCCACATGATCACCAAGTACCATAGGAATTCTGCATCATAACTGTATTATATGATCTTCATGAGAGACTCAGCATTAAGTAATGATGTTGTGTATACAAGCTTTGTACTTCTCCTTATCCTTATGAAAATCACCATGTAAGCATCATATATATATACCATCAATCCAAAAATTTGATCTGATCATTAACTATGTAATCCCAAGAGTCATATGAGATTTTATGATGGACAACTCATAACCACATCATAGCAAGATACATTATTTAGCCATATCATCAAGGACTGTTAACCATAATGCCAACAATGCTTTGTTAAAGGCATGTGCTCCCCCTCAACAAGTGCCATCTATTTACTGTTAGATCTGATCATGCATATATCAGCAACAAGCATCAAGACATCATCATCATCATCAAGTTAGGATCAAAATACTTCTAAACATATTACAAGTCTCAAGACATTTCCACACATCCTCAGCAGACTGTAACTATTAACCAATAGAGCAAATAATGGACTGAAACATATCAGACACTTTTTCTGAGCCTGTCCCTAGTGCTTTTCCTCAGACTCACATATACGCGACTTTGCAATGTCTAACTCGCGTATATACGCGAATTCCCTTTATGAAACTTGCGTATGAGATTCAGGACACTGAAGTTGTACACTTTCAGCTCGCCCTGAGTTTGTGCTGTGCTGAGAATCCTGTGTTGTGCCACATCTTTCTGACTGAAATTCCTTCTTCTTCCATACCTTCAAGCATGTTGATTATTTCTTCTTATCATGAACTTTGTTCCTCCAATCTTTTGCTCTATGTCCAAAATTGTTACATGCATAGCATCTTACATGTTTCATATTCCTTTTGTAGCAATCAGTAGCTTTGTGACCATACATATTGCAAGCAAAACAATATCCGTTAAAGTACCTTGAATGTGATGGTCTTTGAGCATGATGGTCTCGATCCCTTCTTCTGCATCTAGCTGCAACATGTCCAAGATTATGACATACATAACATTCAACATTATTCATAGGAGGAGTAAAAGATTTTCTATGAGGAATTTCTTTCCTTGATTGCTAATGGATTTGACTTCTCATTTCCTTGTTGATCATTTTAGATTTTTCTTGAGAGCTCCTTGCTTCACCTTGTGAGCTAGATTCACCTTCAGCCGATTCACAAAAACCAAGTCCAGTCTTGATAGTAGGTGACCTTTGACTACTAAGGATATCATCCAAGACTTCAGTACTATCTTGAAATCATAATAGTTTATCCTTTTCTTCTAATTTACCTTTCAAGATCTTTACCTCCACTTGATGTTGCTCTTCCTTTTCAAGACATTGCTTCTTCAAAATTTCTTCCGACTTTCTTCCTTCTTCCACTTGTTGCCTTAGATTGAGTATCTCCTTTTCTTGTTCTTCATTTCCATTCTGCAGCATTTGACGTACTCTGGAGGCACAATCCAGCTGTGATTCCTGTCTTTCAATAGTTTGGAGTAGATCTTTATTCTTCCTTTTGGCTTCTTCAAGTTCTTCTTTTAGTGAGAGGGTTGTAGCTTCAAGACTTTCATAATCACTGGATCTATCTCTGAGATTCTTGATTGTTGTGTTGTTTTCATTGACTTCTTTTCTTAGAGATGTTACTTCATCACGCATCTTTTGAAGTTTGTCCTTGTAGGACTTCCTTATCCTGCTTTCTTCCTCTTGTTTGTCATGTAGCAACTTTAGATATTTGTCCATGAATAACTTCAAGTTGGCTTTCAGTTTGGTAGTTTCTTCTTTGAAGTCACATTCCCTTTTGTTCAAGAGATCTTCTTGATCTTTGATTGTGTCTGAAAGCCTTTTAAATTCTGCCTCTATTCGATATCTCTCTTGTTCACCCATAAGAGCAAGTTCAGTTGTTTCACATTCCCTTTTGTTCAAAAGATCTTGTTGATCTTTGATTCTGTCTGAAAGCCTTTTAAATTCTGCCTCTATTTGATATCTCTCTTCTTCTCCCATAAGAGCAAGTTCAGTTGTTTCGCTATCACTTTCATCTCTTCAATATGGAAAGATAGTTGGAACATCAGAGGATAGCAAATTCATACCTGATAGTTCATCTTCATCTAATTCTGAATCTGAAGAGCTTCTTATGCCTAATCCCCAATCCATTCTCCCATTGTCATAGTTCTTCTGGGATGTCTTCTTCTTCTTCGGTGCTTTCTTCTTAAGCTTCTTTCCCATTGTTCCACGGATCTCCTTCAAGCGATCAAGCTTTTACCAAAGGACCTGCTCTGATACCAATTGTTGGAAATAATACTGAGAGGGGGGGTGAATCAGTATTATCACATTAATAAAACTTTTTCATTTCCAAACTCTGATTCATATATGCTACTTCCACAACTTCTTATGATTAAGTTAATTGATCTTCAATGAATGCATTAGAACATTATCAACCATATTATCAGTTAACAGATGCAGTAACATAGAATAGATCACCACACATAAGGCACACACATGAACACCATGATATAAGGTGGAAACCCAATGCAGGAGAAAACCACCTGCTGCAAGTCATCTCAATCTTCTTCTTAATAAGAAAATCCTTTTACAATATTTTGTACTGGTGCAGCCTTATACTAGTACGGGAGCTACAACCCCCTTTGTTCTTGTACTAGCCAATCCATTTACTAGTACGCAAGCTACTACCTGCTACAATGCTCCAAAGATTTCCTTTAGCTCTTGTACTAGCTTAGATACTAGTACGTAGGTGCTGAACTACAATCTTCTTTCTCCTCCAGGTACCACGTTTCATCAATTTTCAGACTGGATACACTGAAGCACAACACATACTCTGAAAGGCCATGTTTCATCCAATTTTCATGCTGGACCCAATAACAACATTGAAGCTCATAATCAACCAACCTTCTGAATTACCCAAGCACTAGATCAATACATATACAAGTGAGTCATCAACCATATCTAATCAATCAGATCACATAAAGATGAGCTATTAAGAACCTGATCCATTCATCCATCAATGTACAAACATTTAATCAATCACCTCTTAGAGTGCTGTTATCAGAACATGATATCAGACATCAGACATTACTTCAAAACCCAGATCACAGCAATGATAAACATGTACAGCTAAAAAGACTTCAAGAGAAGTACGTAGCTTCACCCATGTAATGCCTACGTACACGTACGCACTGTTCCCAACTGCTTCCCTACGTACGTGCGCACTCCAACTCACAGAATTCCTGCGTATGTGTGCTCTGTGTCCAATGAACTGCCTGCGCCCCTCCGCATTTGTAGTGCTTCTGGTCCTGCGTATCTGCGCACCTGCAACGCTTCTGTGCCTGCGTATCTCCGCACTTTTCTTTCAGTGGACCTGCGTACCTCCGGGTAAAGATAATTTCAAGAATTCAAGAATAACCCAGACTGTCAGATCTACAGATCTGAACATGCGCTGAGGAGATATCAACCCATTAGTAGACCCGACTTGTAGTTCTCATGTTTCTCCTTGATTTAGATCTAGCTATCTCTCATAACCCCTCACTAGAATTTCAGATCTAGCTTCTTAAGATATCTAAGCCAAATGATCTCCTTTGCTTTATATAGGCAAGCTCTTCCTCAAATCAAGGATCATGGGGCTCAATAATAATAATAAAACAATACCCCGGGCCAAAACCATGATAACCCAATACCGTCGGCTAAATACCAAGGGTTAAAAATAAGGAACCCCACGTGTGCGCGCTTTACTGCCTTAAAGTGTGTGCACTGGGGGTACGCACCTCATGAATGGGTAACCTGCGGGTATGTACGCACTTTATATAAGACATGCCTGCGTGTATGCACCTTTTGTACAGTGTGCCTGCGTACTCCTTATTTTCTTCAATATTTGAGAGTTGATCATCAATCTCTGCTACTGTCCTGTTGTACAGTGATCCATCACCTGAATGGATTGCCATCAAGGACAACACTTTAGCCATAATGCCAACAATCTTCCCCTTTGGACTTTATGGCAAAGCTTACTTGTGAACTATCATCTGATCCCTTTTTGCTGTCCGATAACCCATGCACTCTGTCACATCTGGTATTTCTTCTGTAGATTCATCTGAATGTATACAAGTGAGATGATCTTCTATGAGAGGGTTGCCATCAAGTACAACACATGCATCATAATGCCAACAATGTGTTGGGTTTATTTATTAAAGAACAAATCTGAAGCTTTTTAAACATTCAATAACTTCCATGCATGGGTTGAAAATGATGCACAATCTAATATTGGATCTATTTGCACTGGTAATGGAAAAGAATACACTTCAAATGAATTTGAAAACTATCTTCACCAGCATGGGATCAAACATCAAACAAATGTGCCTTATAATCCCCAACAGAACTAAGTAGCTGAAAGAATGAACAAGAAAATCTTAAATATGGTACGTTCCATGATGTTTTTAAAGAATGTTAAATTGGTGTTTTGGGCTGATGCAGTTTTATGTGTTGTGTATATAAAGAATAGGTGTTCATCTAATGTTATAAAAAACATGACTCCCTATGAAATGTGGTATGGCCACATTTCCTTCATTGAGGCATCTCAGGGTTTTTGGTTCCACATGTTATGCATTTATAACTAAGGAATAGAGAAACAAACTCGGTGCAAGGAGTCCCAAGTGTATCTTCTTGGGGTACTCAAATACCTCCAAAGCATACCATCTCTATGATGAAGTTAATAAGAAATTTATAATATCTATCTATCTATCTACACATATATGTGTGTGTGTGTGTGTGTGTGTGTGTGTAATATTTCTTGAATCTTCCAAGACTAGCAATGTTGTTGAGCGACAACTTGATCACTTGGATAGATTTAGACATGCAAAGTCTTTTCAAGAATTTGATAATGAGATTCCACATCTTGAAGGGGGGGTTCCTATATTGGATCAATTTGTGGAATTTTATTTTGAAGCACTCCCTCCCCCACGTGAAGCTCCAGCCACTGATGACACTTTGAGTGATGTGATTGACAGAATTGGGAGACTACATCTTGATTCAACCCCATCTCAATCAACTGAGTAGCCTGGGCCATCTCAGAAAGTTCCTCCAAAATGGCTGTCAAAGACACTTGAAAGTGTTCATCCTCACGAGGTTGGAAATACATGACCAAGAAGCTCAACCAAACATAATGGAGGTGATGTAGATGATTCTGATTCACGTGTTGATATGGATGTTTCTTATGATTCTTAACTGAAATTGTTTGCAGATTTTGAACCAACTTCCTTCAAAGAAGTCACTTCTCATGATGAATGGAAAGAAGCGATGTAAAAAGAATATGATGCCTTCATAAAAAATGGCACCTAGAAGCTGGTTGATCCTCCATTCAGAATCCAATAAATGGGTTTCAAGTGGGTCTTCAAGAACAAGAATAAAGCAGATGGTTCACTTGACAAGCACAAAGCTAGGCTTGTGGAAAAAAAAATTCCATAGAAGCTGGGTGTCAACTATGAAAAGTCATATACCAAAAGAGGCCCTCTTTAGGGTAATGAAACTGAGATGGACAACCATGAGGAGACTTTTGCTCCCACATCAAAATGGGCTACCATCTGAACACTATTTGCCTTGGTAGCACATAACGGTTAGAAAGTCCATCAAATGGATGTAAAAACTACTTTCTTGAATGGAGATATGAAAGATAATGTTTTTATGTCCCAACTAGAAGGATTTGTTGTGAAGGGCCATTAACATAAAATATGAAAGCTTGTAAAATACTTGTATGGCATCAAGCAAGCTCCACTAGCCTGGTATGAGAAGTTAACTAAGTATATTCTGAAACTCAACTTCAAACATTATGATCTTGACGATGCAAATTTGTTTGTCAAGAAAGTTGGAAAAGAGCGTTGATCTTAAAAACTTGGTTTTATGAAGGATTCTCTCGAAATGTTCTCAAGGGAGTGGGGACTACTTTATTCAAAATTCAAGGGATGCAAGAGCATAGGTTTCATGGTGAAAGTATAACACGGTAGTCACTACTAGGGTTCTCCAAGATCAAGAACAGGGAGTGACAAGAGAGTGACGAGTTACTGTGTAATAGGAGATGAAACCCAAGAGTCTCTTTCTCCATGTATATATGTATGATCCATATTAATGCAATAACACACTTTGATTTGAGGATTTACCTCCTAGACTGACACCTATCATCCTTGATCCACTCCAAGCAGTTAAGCTTTAACAAAATTGACCTGCTTTGATACCAATTGTTGGGAAAAATATTGAGAAGGGCGGGGGGGGGGGGGGGGGTCATCAATATTTTAAAACTGACTTAAATATTGTAATTTCTTATTCATATTTATGTATGCTACTGTCATTCAGTAAACTAGTGTATGTGTGTGACTATGATGAAGGAAAACAACATATATATATAATTAACTAACTTTTCATATATTTCATCATTTGTTCTACTTTAACCTGTGTATCATTATGTCATTAGCCTTTATTTAAATAATAACCATGATCTGTAAGAACAAAATAAACCATCACACATAAGAAACATAGAAGCACATGAGGACACCAGGATATTAAGGTGGAAACCCAATGTGGGAGAAAACCATCGTTGTCGTTGTCTCTGTCTTTGTTCTTTATTATAACGGAAAACATCTTACAATCTTATATTGGAGAAAACTCATACCAATACACAGGAACCCACCTACAGAAGGCTACAACCTTCTCTCGTTCTCCAACAACCACTGGAAGGGAGCTCCAACCCTGTGATCTCGTTTATCGGTACCCACCAGAAGGGAATTCCAACCCCCTGATCAGATTTACCAACTACCACTAGAAGGAAGCTACGACTCCCTCATTGAAGGCTCCAACCCTCAGCACCTTTATGGACCACATTTCATAATGTTTCATACTAGATCCACCTAACTCAACAACGTCAAATCTGTAGGCCACCTTTAATCATATTTTCAGACTGGACCCACTTCCATCATTTAAGTCCAATATCAAATAACAATTTTGAAACCAATCACTATATCAAATCACTTAATCACTAAACCAACTGAATCATCAAGGAAATCAATGAATCTTTATCAATCAATACAACTAGATCAAACTAAACTAGGATAGATCATATCAATTCACAACTACTCATCAGTATACCAAGCCAAACATTGTTACCCATCATAGAAACCAACTGTTGCTACTACAAACCCTAATCAACCATATGTCAAAATATATACGTTATTATTCTTCAGTATAACTATGTATGTACACGCTTCTCCTTAAGAGGACCTATGTACAAATCTCAAAATACTAAACAACGAAGTCTAAATCACTGTCATACTTAATCAATTATTGAACCCATCACAGATCACTGAATCAGGTACATATCTATTAGGTCCCTATAATACTAGTGTATACCCTTATTATTATTGTCATAATAACCCCTTATTGTTATTGTTGTGCCCATGTTGTCCCCATATTGTTATTATTGTGCCCCATAGAAGCCCACTATTTTTATTGTTGTGCCCTTACATTATTATTGTTATGCCAGCTCTGATTATAATGTGACCCCATAGACTCCTATATATAGAAATGAGGTTTTGTCATTTGAATCATCCAATAATTGTTCATTAGTGTAATGTAAAGTAGGTTTCCCCCTCGAAGAAGCTGAATTTGAAGTCGTTGATCTCTCTTTTCGTCTATTTTGTGAGTTGTTTCATAACAAGATCACCACATAATAGCATCATCCCTAGTCAACATATCATTTCATAAACAATTCAACCCAACCACAACTATCAAACACAGATTATTTTGAGAGAGACATCATCGACAAACAACTGCAGACATAATAGAACTAATCAGACATCATTAACAATTCATACTACAAAACCCTAGCAGATGTACGCGACTCTTATAATGCACTTTTGTGTATGTGTGAACTTTTAATACTTGACACCTGCGTACAGATTTTGAACTTTTCGTAGAATGTATATATGACTACCGAGAGAAAGATTGCATATGTACGTGACTTCTCAATGGCAAACCAACGTACAAATCTGTAATCACTAGGTCATACCGTCGTTGCACATCACAACATCTGTCAAACAAAAATCTTGGCATACAAACTGTTACAAACACACATCATAATATCATCATCACAAATTTATCAAACCCTAAACAAATTATCCAATATGTATTCATTTCAGATATAAAAAAAATTGATCCGTCTCCATGCTCCCTCGTGCACACCTATTTCAAATCAAGTCATTCATAAATAATTCACCACATGCACACTCTAACACTTGATCTCCATTTCCTTATATAGTACAAGCCTTAGCTAATACCTTAGGCCCATCACTTAGTAATGTCGATGGTATTCTTTAACGGGATCAACTATCCATTCTCATGCTCAATACTATGGGCCAATACCATGATAAAGACCCCTGGTATTCTAACTACCATAGTGCAGAATATGTACACGCTTTTGCTTCACCATATCTACATATGTACATGACCTTTCTTCATAGGACCCACGTATACTTTCCTAAACTTCACCTTTATCATCCCTCTATCTCTAAACATATATTTCTTTGTCTACCTCACCTGTAGCATCTGGATAACCATTATTTTGACATCTTTATCAAGTAGGTTGCCATCAAGGACAACACATTAGTCATAATGCCAACAACCTCAAGATACTATTCTAATATTTTTTTTATCATGAAGCTTTTAGTCTTGAGTTATATCCTTTAAAATATCATTAAACCTTTGGTTGAATTCTTAAACTGTTTCATTTTCTCTCTTCTTTATAGAGTTGAGTTCCTTAACCAAATATTTTCCTTCTCTTTTGTCCCGAAATTAATCCTTAAAAGCATTGGTGAGAGATTGTAATGAATCAACTACATTATTAGGCTTGTCACAGAACCAATCTAATGAAACATATTCTAATAAAAGGACGAATAGATTCATCTTAACATCCTCATGATTTTATGTAGTCACATGAGCATCTAGTTCCAAAAACATATTGAACTTCTTTATGTGAGCCTCGACATTAATAGAATCATTACCTCGGAAAGTTGGAATCTTGTTTATGGTGGAGTCATCTAGAAGATCGTGCAGATACCCCTGAATGTTGGCAAATATGCAAGGGCTATAGTAATCCATGAAGTCTTGATTTATTGGATCAAGGAAAAGAAAATGGATATTAGGGAGGGATTCTTGTCTGAGAAGGATTAAATTCCTTCTAGAATGTAATTTGTTTAACCGAGCTCTCAGAGCCTTTTCAGGGTCGGGAGTGGGTTTAACCAAGCTACCAGGATTTCTTCTACAGTAAGCTTTTATGAATGGATGAACAAGTGAAGTCGCCACCCAAACATGAAACCAATAATATTTGTCCAAGCGCTAGAGGTGAAGGTAGAGAATACGAAAACAAAGAGGACAAAAGAGAAGGTGATGAGAAGACGAAAAGATAATGTCACAATGACGCTAGAAAATGTGGCGTTAATGGGATAAGGAATGATGAAAGATGAAAGATTGAAAAAATGTCATTAAAGCGTCGAAAATGAGATAAAATCCTCCCCAACAATGACGCCATAAAATGTTGTGGTGTTTCCATCTAGAATGAAGGATTACAAGATCATAAAATGATGTAAAAAAGAAGAATGTAGTGAAAACGGGAAGAGAAAAATCTATCACTAGCAACGAAACCAGAAAATTTTGCTGCTCAAATTGTACAAGGAAAGTGGTAAAATAGCATAGGTCGGGGTTGTCACCTTGATCCCCAACCTATTCGTTCTAGCTGTCTCCCAACAACGGGTTGTGGGGGGTAGTCCCAATGAAAGATAGAAATGCAAGATTCGTTGGAAACAAGCAAGTCTAGGAGACACGGTTGAATGGACTAGCCACTTGGTTGATTTAGCAAGCTTTTAAATATTAGGCTAAATTCTTAATGAGCCCAGTGCCTAATGGAGTCAACTTACTTGTTTTATATAAATTAAAGACCTAATGACCTGATGAACAATTGTTGCTTGAATGCTTAACTATCCTATATGTTATGCAAATCCTGAGACCGAGGTGTGATGCCATAATCTCATTTACTTTTAATTATATGTCTATTCTAGTTGTATCATTCCTCTTATCTATTTCAAAGCTAGTATCTAGAGTAGGTTGTGATAAAGAGTCCAAGGGGAGGCAAGCAAAGGCTTGATTAATGATACCTCCCCTCAAGTACTAACCACCCAATGCCTCCGACACTGTAGAGACTGTGGATCTAATCACTGTAAGTTCATTGTGTTAACCACTAAAGAGGTGCTAGCCTCCTCAATCTAGGTGAGAAAGGTGATCTTATTTTCTATCAATCAAGCTTATTCTTGGAGGTAATTTATTAAATGCAAGACTAGCTTCTAATGATATGGAAGGTGAATGTGTGATTCTTAAGGTGAGATTACTTAAATGTTTCCTTAAGTTCTTAGTTGTGATTTACTTCAAGCTAAGATATCAAGTACTTAACAATTCTTAGAAAAGGTAATCTCAACCACAAGGCCAGTGTTAAATTCAATAGTTGCAACGAGAGATAAAAAATGCCCATGATAAAATTGTTCAATAATCACAAGATGTGCATTCTAAAATAAGATTGGCAATATGCCAAAGATTCTTGATAATCACAAACCAATTATGGTGAAAGAGAGCAAGATCACTTATCTACCTAGAATAATTATCCAATGATTCCTTTTATAAGATTAGCAATGTTCTTAGACGATTAGAAGCCCAAAAAAATAATGCCAATGATTTAAAATGAGATATTTAACAAATCCTCTTATTATCAATATAAAGTTATCATTCACAAATTATTGATAACAATAATGAAAACAATATTTGCCAAAGCTCTTATGCAACTTATAATAATTGAAACAATTAGATCTCAAAGACTGATGATGTAACCATTCCTGAAACAAGGTACAACTTTAAATTTAAAGTGCTTTTAGCGAGTGAGTCTATTAGATGTGAACTTAAGAAAACTTTAGTCAACTCATAACAACAAATGTGTTAGTGCACTTGAAACAATTAGAAACCATTCACAATATTACTTAAAGATTTAATGTTACCAATGCCAGCTATGCTCAATATAGTTTAAGGAATTTTAATGAGTCACAATTAGAGCCTTATGACAACACTGAGTATATCAATATCAAATGCCAAAATTTGTTACACCTTCTTGAGTTAGATTAGAATGTATTAAGTGAAGATGAAAACTAGAAAATTGGTGTCTATATCACTGCATATATCATACTTTAATGATCTTATGACAATCAATAGTAGATCATTAAAAAAACACCAATTATGCATTTACCCAATTCACAAAATGACTAGTAAATTGATGCAATGAATTCCTTAATATATTTAGGCAAATTGTATGTGTGTTTAGGACATTTAAATTTATTTTTTTACTACTGTCATGAATTAAGTCTCTTGCTAAAGCAAAACAGTGAGGGTACTTAGGGTTTAATCAAACCCTTAGGCTCTAGGCCTAGAAAAAACTTGCCCAATTGCCCAAAATTTTCTCTAGTGTTGGAATGCCCACAACACCAAATATGATGCCCAAAACCTCTGCAAAAGACACCAATACTTAGTCTAGAAATTGATAAATCACCCACAAAGGCAAAAAGAGAAAATGAGGGCAAGGGAAGAGGGCTAGAAGGATTACTATGAGCCTAGGAAAGGTTGTAGCTAAGGGAAATTAGGCCCTTTAGGCCTGCCAAGAGGACAAAGACCCCATAAGGGGTTGCTGTGAAGGTAGAATTCCCTTTATTGGGCCTACGATAGAGTGAAAAAAGACATATTTAGGATTGCTTCTTCTTGTATGAGCCCTCAAAGGGCCATGGAAAAGGAGAATAGGGCTACCAAGAGGCAACGAAGGGAATAGGACGGCATTGAAGGAGGACAAAGGGATATAGAGGCTGAGTGGATGGAGGAATGAGGGTCGAGGAGGAGGAAAGAAGGAGGCCGAGGGAGGGAAAGGGTGTCAAGGGGAACAGAAGGCCTTCAACAGGCCTAAGAGAGGAGGTGGAAGGGTTGCAAAGAGGATATAGGGCAGGTTGAAAGAGTAATAAATCGTTTAGGCTTGTGATCAAGTCCACATGGCCCAAAATTGCCCACTACAGAGGAAGAAGGGGTCACGGCTAGCCTGACGAGGAAAATTCAGGCCCACGACCAAGGGAGGAAGAAAGAAGAGGGCAACGACAGGGCTATGTAGGCTAGATCTGCAATTTTGTCCAATTTCCTTTGATGTTGTCCCTACAAGAATCTCTAGAGACTGGATGTTACCCTCAAGGGCCTAGATCTAGCTCCAACCCAACAAACTCTCTTGAATCTCACCTACACAAATGAAATTACAAGTACCCAAAATCCCAATATATAGAAAAGTTGAAAAATAAACCCAAACCCCAATTAGTTGCAAACAAGGTTCAGGAGAAATTATTTTACAAATATACAAATAGATAATGGTTGAAAGATTTTTTGAAGAATAGTTTTCTGATAATAACACTAGCTTGATGGATTTCGAAATATAAATGTTAATAACAACCTTAGCGAAGTAAGAAAACCTTATAAATTTCCTGAAGCCCAAAGAAAGTCGGCATGTGCCCACAGTTTGTGGACTTGGAACCCAAGGGCTGAAGAACTTGCAAATTCTATATATTTCTTAAGAGAAAATTGCTAGATCATACAATGAATAAGATCACCTAAGATAAACTCAAAACTTACCAATAAAATGTTCTTGTCATGTACAAATGAAATAATAATTCATGTAATATTGAAGCACGATAGAGGAAAGCACATACCCAGCACGTACCACAAATCAATGAGTCAAAGACACCTTGAAATGAACACCAAAGTCTTTTATTATGAATTTCAAACATTCCCAACATAATAGTGATTTCACACCAATGCTACAAAATTACATCATATCAAAGTTACTATCATTGTGATTTGAGAAGCAAATGACTTCTAATTTATAGATAAATCCTCCAAGTGGAAAATAATGGCTAGTTGGCTTGATCCCTGTCAAAATAATCTCAATAGTCGATAAATATTAGATCAAATTTTGATCTCTGCCGTCGAAAATACTTATTTTTGAGCAATTTTTGAATTTCTCATTAAATATTTTTTTCTTAATTCAATTTTTTTTTTTTTGGATTAATTCCCTCAAAATTTTGACTTTGACTTAACCATCAAGGTAAGAGGGCTTAATTTTTCTTTAAAAAGCCATTTTTGCCTTGCTAGCGGACCTCCAAAAATTGACTTCTTCATGATCCACAAACTCTTTGGTCATTTTCCACTTGAGGAAATTAATTTCTCAAATTTAATTTTTTATGCTAAATTAATTAATTCTCTAGATTAGGGTTTTATTTAATTTTTGCAAGAAAAATCAATTAATTAACATACGAGGGGATTAATTAATTTTCCACCCTCAAATATTTTAGCCATGGTATCTAAGTATGAAGGACCATGCATTAAATATTTTTTACATCAGATATTACAATTGCAACCCTCAAAGGGGGAATACCCGCTCATTATAGACCCTCAAATAATTACCCAATTTTGTGACACAATATGATTTAGTAGACCAAGTCATTTGTAATAAAGTAATTTATCTAAATGACTTGATTTATTCCCAAATCACTTTTACAAAAGACTCATCTAAACACTAGAACTCACCTAAGACCTTGTCAACAAATTTCACCCTAGCTTTGTGGTTTAAGATGGAGGGAAAAACTCTTTCGATTACCCGTGCTTATAAATACAGGTAATTGGTGAGGTTAAAAAACCTCCTAGGATGAAATTTGTCGCCAAACATAGGCTTACCAAGGTTGTTACATAATTAAACAGTTGTACTAGCATCATTTACATTACAACTTGTAGAAAATGGGTTTACAATGATATAAGAAATGGTTGGCAGATGATCTTGAAATTCGAAAAAAAATTGTACCACTACTTCCTTGGACTTGTGACAAAATAGGTGCAACACCCTCTAATCCCATAAACCAACGATGAGCTGAGTCATTAAGGGTAGCAGAGAAAAGCTTCAATTTCTGGACATCTAATGAATAGTCATACTCCTACATAATTTGTCAATTTCAAAGAGAAAAGCGTCGGGGTATTCATGTACCTCCATGAAAAAGAGGAAGAACTGATGGTGGGATATTCTTCATTTGCACCATTGTATCAGGGTCCACAATTGGAAATCCAAGGGTAGATTGTTCTTCCTGTGGTTGGTTTTTACAAACTCCTTCACCATTGACATCCTCACAATTTTCCATCCTCTTTCCTCCAAGTAAACTATCCCTCGTAAAATGGGAAGGTTGAATTTGTTTTAAATCTAACCTTTCAGCTGCAAAATTCACTTTCTTCCCTGCCACTAGTTGTGATACCCCTGAACTATTGTCACCAAAGTCTAGGTGTAAAGTACCAGTCTCATTGGTCTATGTATGCTTGGAGTTTTTACCTACAATAGAAGGCCCATGGTGAGAAGAAAAGCTTTCCAAATTATCAATATTTTCTCTACCCTTCTTGGGCTTTGGACCTCTACCCCTTCTAGTCATTCATGTTTTTTAAAACAAAAATAAAATCAAAAAAATTCAAAACTGTGAAAACACTTGTTATCAAAAGAAATCAAGCCCAATTTCAATTCTGAAACTATCTCAAAAAAAATGTACCTACAACAATCCAAAATAAATTACCCTTCCTTAAGCACTTAGCAACAAGAGCACGCACCTACTAGCAAAAACAATGTAGAACTCACCTCTATTGATGAAAAGAAAATCAACAAGAATTTATTAAAACCTCTCCAAGCAACTCCTTGACAACAATTCCAAAATGTTGAGTGTTAAGATTGTTTCCTACAAGCCTCAACGCTTACTTTTCAAACCAAGGGTCGTACACCTCGAGGCACAACACAATTATTGCCAAGAGACTCTAACCAAACCTAAAATAAAACCAATCCTACCTCCAAACCAAATCACCAATATTCTAAGACCTGACGACCAAGAATGGTCGGGCCCTGACTAACCAACTCGTGCCCTTGTGGAAGAGAAGCTAAACTACAAAGTTACAAAAATAATAAAAGGAACTTGACTTTGATGCTCTTTGTATTAATAAAACCTTAGTCTCAAAGATGAGCGCGCTTTGTCTTTCATAGAATCCATGAAAATCTCTGGACAACTCACTTCACTTCTAGCTAACTCTTTGTTCAACAGTCCATGCTCCAAATCCTAGTGCAATGATCCCATGACCAGAATACATGTCTCCTATTTTAGTACATGCACTTCATAATAGATTAAAGGCTTATAAAAGATGAAAAGACCACAAGCTAACATCAAATGCAACATTTAATCATAAAATATTTATCTACCAACCTTTTTTTAAAGACACGCAATTCCATATCCATATCCTTATGAATACAACAATAAAAACCCAAATTATGTACATGAAGGTCTTTTTTTGGCTTGTAAAACAGAGGATGAAATACGGTTAGGTGGCAAAAATTAGGACAATCTTAGAGCGTGACAGGATTCTAAGCTTCATACCATTATTAGACGTTGCTAATGGAGAGGTGCTTGTATCCACTTTGTTTGATGGATTCAAGACCAAACTCGACTCTTCATGAGAAACCTATGACCACTAGAGCTAGAGATTTCCATACCCAAATATTTTTTGTGGCTTTTTGACACCGAGAATTATAGTTGACTTTTCAATCAAACAACCAACCCACTTGCATGCATAATATTGGAAAGGAATTGGATGGTAGTCTATGGTTTTCCTCCACTCTCGACTCTGACACATAAGATTGAGCTCCTCCACTAACCCTTCCTAGAGGTCAATCTATATATTTATCCATGTGCAATGTCAATCAATCTTCATAAGACAATCTTCCTCAAAGACCAACAAAAAGACTCAACCTATTCTTGATGGCTTCTAGCACATTCGCTGACTAAAACATCATGGGAAATTGAGGCAAGATAACCCAATAATTCTCCATCCATCTCTTGAAAGATGCCAAACTGAATACTTTTGCTACAAACCTCCCAATCAAACCATACTATAAGAGAGTTAGGACCTCAACTACCCCAACATTGTTCCCTAACACCATCACTAAAGCTCTATGTGACTTTAGAACCTTCCACCACCCTGTCTTTTTCCCTCATATAAAAATCAGTAAATGTGATATGTTGTGCTACGGGATAAACACGAATCACAAAGGACCAAATGTCGTAGAACATCGATGAACTAGGTCTTCTATGGTACATAAAAATCCATTGGTGCACAAACTGTCCACCTCATTATGCTTCATCTAGTTCCATTTTGAAGAGCCCCCCCCCCCCCCCCCCACAAACAATCATCTATTAGAAATTTGCGAGACTCATTGCTCCACTCCCTTACACATAATGCTCTAGTCATGTTGCCTTTACACACAATTCCTAAGTAAAATACTTTAATTGAAATTATTCTAAATAAAAGAAATCACTTATTTTTGTATAATTTATATAATTAAGATACCAAGTCCCAAGAGGGATCAAATTTATTAACAAAGAGATTTGGTTCCTCTTGGAACTTTGTAGAATTGAAGTTAGATGGATCTAGGCTGGTTTAATTCCTTCATTTAAATATGATATATTCCACGTGATTACCATGGATCAATACCATCAATACCATGGGTTCTCATAAACCCGAAGTTCGAAAACCACTAGTAACTAGACCAAATAAAGTTTACCTTAACTACCCAACATAGATTAATAAAAAATGATAATATCTAAGCTGGTTTCATTCAACCCTTTAAATATGATATATTCCAAGTGATTACCATGGATCAATACCATATGTTCTCATAAACCCAAACCACTAGTAACTCGCCAAATCAAGTTTACCTTAACTACCCAACATAAATTAATAAAAACGACAAGGTAGAATTTTTATTTTAACATAGGGTTATTTTTATTTTTATTTTTATGTTATTTTATTTTGATCGAGGTAAATGTTTCCGGGACATTACATTACACCAACCTAGGTCCATCTTCACTCCCGATCTACCAAACATTGAGAGGGATCAAATCTCTTGAGATGCAAACCTTTTTTAGAGTGAAAAAATATTTGATCTATCACGACAAGAAACTTGATCCTTTGGGCGCTTGTTAGATTTGTAGTTAAGATGGATCTAGGCTCGTTTAATTTCCCCCTTTAAATGGGCTATATTCCACATGAATACCATAGGTTTTTAATACCATGAGCTTTTTTATTTTATTTTTTATAGAGTTATTTTTATTTTT